>OY829473.1:18367891-18606891 GCA_963691745.1 Ditula angustiorana
AAATTTTGTCTTTTATCTAAAGTAACTGTACCAGTGGTGGACACGCGTAGAACATTTATCATAGTCTCTTTTTACTCATGTGTTTCAACTATGTGTCAACTATTGGGTCACGGCCTGGGACCGTTACTTTATGTCAAAATAACTAATTAAATACTCGGGTCATAAAGTGCAATTCTAAATTAAGGGAATTTGTGTATTAAGTCGCAAAAAAGGCTTTCCATACGAACGGCGGTAATAAACGTAGTCTCTAAATAAACCTGAAATGATTTTTTTGTATGTTGCTTTTATGCCTTTGAACTTGCAACATAGATTTAATCATAATTGCACTATAGAATTTGATATGACACAAAAAAGTGTCAATATTTAAAAAAAAAATCTAAACTTACTATCTTGGTTCGAAACTATAACAACAGCCCGCTGGACACACAATAACCTTAAAAGCCTATCCAAAATTCCGAATAGACAAAATAAGCTCCCTGCGAAACTGTATTTTTTTAATAACAGGCCAGCAACTGCAAGCTTTCCTTTGCATTTTTTAGTTTTAAAAGAGTAGTTAGTTATGAATTGCTCCTTTACTTCATAAAATTAAGCTACGCCAGAACGGAACTATGTTACGGCTTGATTTCACGCCAACTTTAGTTTGCCGGGCAGCGTTAGTAGCGGGGGGGGGGGGGTAGCAGGGGGGATGGGGTTGCCAGTCCACTTACAGGGATATCGCCTTTTACCATGAAACGTGTTATCTCCAATATTGGAGGCGATCATCTCTACAGAACAAAGCTAGTGAGAAGAGAAACGGTGAGAGCGCTCAGTATTTAATTTTTTCATATAACGTCGTATGAAGTTTTTTTATAAAATAAGAGGGGAAACGAGCAAATGGATGCCCTGATGGTAAGTGATAACAACGACCCGTGGACACCCGCAACACCAAAGAGTTTTCAGATGCATTGCCAACCTAAAGGGCTAAGATGGAATACCTCTTGTGCCAATAATTGTACCGGCTGTCTTGTTCTCCACGCCGCGGCGCCGGAATGCAACATTGCAAGCACTGCTGCTCAGTTGCAGGATTAGCGTGCAAGATCGTGGTAGCGATCAGAGTGGTAATAGGAGCTGTAACTAATCATAGAAATTGACAAACACCTACGTATTTAAAGTATATATTTTAAATTTTGTAACCAAAATTTCTTTCGATTTTTATTTTAAATGTTTTTAACATTCATATTATTAAATTAAAATTGTAACGACAACACAAAGAAAAATTAGGGCAATGGCAGGACTTGAACCTGCAACATCAGCATTCCGTGCCTTGCGTTTTCCAGTTTCGCCACAATCCTAATTTTTCTTTGTGTTGTCATTACAATTTTAATTTATATATTTTAATTCTTTAGAATGATAATCACGAACTTCCGTTTATTGACGATGACCGGGAAAATCGAGTTTTAATCGAAAGTTTAAATCACTTTGCAGCGCGGCGGAGCGCTTGTTGTCTTTCTATCCGAGACGCCACGTGCCACGATGCCAGTAGTCTAGGATCTCACCGCAAAATTCTGTACCTATCTGTTATATGATTGAAATATGGTTTAAATAAAAGGTTACACGTAGGTTCATAGAACCCCTCAAGACTAGCAAATTCTTGCCGTAAGTACCTTTACCATAATTATTATTTATTTAAATGCTGGCAACCACCATTCGCGGCGGCTTTTACGCAGGCAACCTTAGCTTGGAAAACGACAGCTTCAATTTGATGTAAAATTTGAACCAACGCAATAATAACATATTATCATCAGGCAATCCAAGTGTTGCGGCAGACTACGAGGTGGCAGCCTATTTTTCAGTTATTTAGATGGGCTTCTTTTCTATGGCGCTTAATTTGCTCAAACATATGAGTGCAATTCAAAAAGAGGTGTCAAAAATAATTATGCAATTTATAAGACACTTGTGGCTAGATTTAGCTAAGCTACCCTGCGGCATTTTATGGCTCCATGTGTAACCTTTGTTTTACGTAACATTTCGATCAAATAACAGATAGGTGCAGAATTTTACGGTGGGATCTTAGACTACATGCAAATTCGCGCGCGCCGCGCCCCGATAATGCAGGGGTAAACAGACACCTACAATTTATGTATTAATTAGCCGAGCACGATTTAATCAATAAGTTTTAATGGAAACCGGAATTAGGAAATTATCCGGGTGAAGGGTCAACAATGAGTGAAAAACATCGAGCAAGTATCCTGTAGAGAGGAAATATCACTTATTTATAACGTCAATTGGGACTTTACGTCAACACCTCGATGTTCGTGAGTCTATTTGTAACCACGGCCGTTGCAATTTGGTCATAACGTCGAGGTAAATTAGTTTTATCGCGTTAAAACCTCAGTAGACTCAATTGTTGTGGAGAGCAAGACTCAAATGTGTTGTGGAGAGCAAGACAGCCGGTTCAATTACTGGTACAAGAGGTATTCCACCTTAGCCCTCTGGGTTGGGAACGCATCTGCAATCTCCTTGGTGTTTAGGGGGTGTCTATGGGTGGTGATCACTTACCATCAGGTGAGCCACTTGCTCGTTAGATGTTGTATAAAAAATGGACGTTAGAAACATATATGAAAATAGCAAAAGTTTAAATAATGAAATGTCACTAATTTCGTTTGAAACCATCTTTGCAAAATCACTGCGGCGATCACTGCGCTCTGATGGCTCGGCCCAAAATCAAACAAGACACAAACAAGCCGTGATAAATGAATGATAGTAAAAAGAAAAATAGTATTTACTTTTGAGTGCGAGATCGTCTCGATGAAATGTGATTCCTCTGGTTATAGCTGGAGTTTTTGCTTTCCTACACCAACGAATAGAAAATCACGCCATCGTGGATAATGAATTAAACGGAATATATAGAGAATTACACAGGTCAGTTGTTGGCGCTGTGCTAATTTAGCGAGAAGTTGACGACTGATTAGTGACATTATCACTAACCAGTTATGTATCTTTTGGCCAGTATTACCTCTCTATTAGATATATACTCGATGATAGAAAATGAAACAGCGCAACCGGTACATATTAGCGAACGGAGTCACTCACGTTGACTGGTAAAGGGTACAGTTAGATTGGACTCACCGCCGGCGCCGAATGCAAAACCTAACTACCTTTGATGACCTAAACGGTACAGGCTGGAATAGCCCACACGCGCTGCCGAGATGCGCAAAAATAAACGCTGGAGCTTTGGAACACAAGCGATGACAAAGCGTAATCCAGCCTTTACAAAATACAGAATAGTAACGATTGAGCACCTATCACGAACCTTCTCGATACGCGTTATCTCGCTACGTAGCTCAGTGCGTCTGGTTCTAACTAGTCCAGTACAAGAGAGACGCACTGAGTTGCGTAGTGAGTTTAGAAATGCCATAGTTAATTAGATTAAGCGACGTACATTGCTGCCTTTAGATAGGTCAAAGTGCAATGGTCGAAAGAAGCAATGGAAATCAAAACAATCTCTGTCGATTAATGCCGAGAGGCTTTTAAGTAAATCATCTGCACGTTAGGTTGATTTAGGTCAACATAAGATAATGAAAAAAATACGTTTCAAATTATTTATACAAAACAAAAAAAAAATTACAATTGCTGATGCTTAAACGGAGCACCTTTCAGCAAATGCTGCTATTTTAGTCAAGCTTTTTAGTGAACTTAAAACCAATAGTCAGGTTTGAACCGATGATGACTTCAGCTTTCATTCTTCAGTCAGTGGCGCGGCTGTTCTCAGCCTTCCGCGCGAGCGACCCGCGGTAACGAACCGGAACTCCGCAGAGATCCGCGTTTCCCCCGGATATAGCATATCTGTACGTTACGCTCATATCATAACTCATACAAGTTGGCTAACATTGACAACCCGTTAGTTATGTAAATTATTTTATCTCACTCTGTTTAATATATTATTATCCACACGTATATCATAAATATCATAAATGCTCTATAATGCGTTCAGAAACCGTAGGCAATGACCAGTTAATGTATACAGTCTATAGATATTTAATAGGTACCTAGCACTAGTAGCTAGTAGCAATGCAGGTCATTGCCCTATGGCTTCTGAACCCATCATAGAGTGCTTATGATATGTGTGTAGATAAAGTAATGTATGCAACTGTACATAATTAGGTCTTAAAACACTCGTGTGATCCTATTATGAAACTCGCTGACGCTCGATTCATAAAACCACACTCGTGTTTTAAGACCCCTCATTATGCAACAGTTGCATAAAATACTATTATGATTCAGTTTAAACGCTACCTTACTACATTATTCTAATAAATTCAAAGTGAAGTTATTTATTTATCAAAATTATGAATACATTTTGCGTATACATCGGTACTGATAAATCCAGTCCCTTTTAGACGAAGCAAATGCGTCCGTCTTTTTGAAGAATAAAATGTATCAGCACTTCAATAACAAACTAAACATATTCCTTGCGATCTTAAACAAACTGTTTTAACGCTGTAATTCTAGATTGTTTTATAACTTTTTATCTCTTCGCCTAGATCGTTAGTGTCACAGAAGGAACGGGTACAAAAATGCCTCAAGTCTCTCAGCTACTTAGCTGGAGAACTCTCAGACCGTCGTCGATATATACATCACCTTGCTCGACTTCCCTCCGTCGTATCGCGATTCTAAGAATAGAAAAGAATTGACAATTGAAAGGTTCAGATAGGGGACAAGTCGGCTTAGGAATTTAAAGGTCGAAAAATCAGATTGTCGGATACGTGACGTTAGCCTTTTGAAGTAACGTATCCTTCAATTCCCGCCATCCCTCCGTTATCGGCAATCACTAGGACGCTCAGTGAATTATAGTGCATCGGATCTGCGCAGAGCATTGGCTCGGCTCGCGCGGACACTGACGCAGTTAGTTTTGAGGGATTTAGTTTAATGGACAATATGCATGAATTAAAATTGTAATGACAACACAAAGAAAAATTGGGGCAATGGCAGGACTTGAACCTGCAAAATCAGCATTCCGTGCCTTGCTTTTTCCAGTTTCGCCACACTGCCTCTCAATTTGAATGTTAAAACATTTAAAAAATAATATCCAAAGAAATTTCGGTTATAAAAATTTAATATGCATGAACTTTATTCGCAATAAAATTTTTAAAAACTCTTATATTAGAAAAAAAACTGTGATTTGGGTTTTTTTAAAGGTCTTCATTAAAATATTACAAATGGAAAACTAACAGTGAGCAAGACGAGATGTCACAGTCCACGTTTTTACTGGTTTTATTTCTTATGTACCTATAGTTTTAAACTAAGATTTACCCTTAATACTAAGAGAAGTTTATTTCTATTCATTCTGCTTTAAAAACATTCTGTTATACTATTTTTTGCTGCATTTTTTTCTGCATTTGTATAAGGATAACTTCTAAAATATCGTTATTTCTTACCTACCTCGTTGGACATAAATATTTATATTTCTAATAATAATCTACAACAATTAGACGGGCTTATCCCATTTGCTTCCTGATGCATATTCCCTATTGTCAGAAATTTATAGACTCACGTCGCTAGAAGTTGAGCGTGAGCGAGCGGGGAGTGTGGTACTTGCAGGGAAGCTCACGTGAGCTCATGCCGTGGAACCTGTGGGCAGTTGAGAACGCTCATGCAGAATGCAGACAGCCCTGGGAGTGATGGCGCCGCATTACCAGAAGCGATCGCATATTTTATTCATCGCCGCAGATAGGCGCGCGGAATTAGGGAAACAAACGAACAAAAGGCGAAAGATTTACTTTCGGCTTATCTTCTCTGTAAATGCGCGATGTTACTGTTTACAGACTTTTTTATTTTATTTGTTTTTTATGGTTGTTGAGAAATTTAAACCCGGGATTGTTCTTACGATTGTTTAATATTTTATTCGGTGTTCGTATAATATGCGTTGAGTTTTAATTTTAATAAGGGCGGGCTTTGCTTGGATGAAATATTATAAAAATACGACATTCCAAAGTCCAAAAACAATAGCTTATTATCTATTCATATTCATATATTATGTAATGATAAGAAACTGACTTGATATAGGATACTGTAACGGATGGATCGTAAAGTACCACTTTGGTCCCTGCTTACAGTAAAATGATTAGAAGTTAAGGCAGATGAGTAAAAACGTTAGTCTTTTATAAAGTATGTCTTTATATGTTTATCACTTTTTGCTTGATCTGTGTGTGTAGGTTTCCGTAAACTACAAGTCAAAAGAGATGACAAGTAAATCAACAAGCATAGAATAATTTAAGCATTAAGTGTAACAAAGGACAGATAACAAACAAAACATGTTTGTTATCTGTCCTTTGTTACACTTAATGCTTATATTATTCTGTAGCAACAAACCATACTTTGGAATAATTTAGCCTGTAAATGTAACAAATAACGATGAATATCAAATAAACACTTTTTATTATCAAACTGGAACAAATTACCTTGCGAAACCATGTTGTGCACGTGCAAAACAAGTGCATCTATACGATTTTTTTCTTCATGCTAAAACCCACCCTCCTCCGCTATTTCTAGTGCCTTATATTGACATACTTTAAAAACTGTGTCCTTATATTCAGTCCTGCCGCCGGAGCTTCGTTACATATGCATGAGTGCTAAGGTTTGTCGTTGTCGGCAGTGCCCCCGGAGCGGCCGGTGGTGGTGGACCGCTGGGGCCGCGTCATCAACACCACCACACTGGGCCCCCACCAGGAGGGCGACGACGTGCTGCTCACCTGCCGCGTGCTCGGAGGTAACACACAACCCTCATGCTGATAGTCGTATCATACGGAGGCAAAACAGTCCCGGACAACCATTTTGGCCGTCATAAAGCAACTGTGACATCCTTTTGTTACTACATTAGTAACAAATCTTGTCGCTGTGACTGCTTGTAAGGTGTAGTTTCTTCACACCGGCAATAGTGAAGAATATCCGAAACATAAGTACTATATTTTGGGGAAAAAACCACACGTAAAGGGTAGTAACGATAACTGATCTGCGACCAAAATTCAGATGCAGATTATTTTGTTACCGAAATTTCAGTCGCCACGATCAGATTTGGTTGTACGGGTGTGAGGCAGCTTAGTCGAACAGAACAGTTAGGAAGGCAGTTGGCGTTCAAAGATAGATCATTCAACTACTTAGTACAAACCGCTCTACTACCTCACTGTTCTGCCCTGTACGAAATTAGCATTACTGACAAATCTTAACTTTGATATAAAGACTCTGAAAGTCAATCTATTTTATTTTAACAAAAAAGATTTTTAATATTGATGTGGTGACTATAAGATGTTGTTAGATTAGCTAATTATGTAATAACTGAAGACAAACTGTCCCTTAAGTAGGTACTGAATAAATCAACCGATTTGGTATTATATAGATCTCACAACTTTTTTCGGTAAAATAACTGAGTTGCGAGACTTGTTTTTTTTACAAGTTTTCTTTTTTGATGGTATTTTAATCATTTAAACTGATGTGCCAACACTGCCGACGTTTGTTTATGGGTATCTTACCCAAGATACAGCGAAGTATTATACCACATCACACCAAGTATTGTAGTGCATCACTATGTAGTAGAATATTCCGCTGTATCCTACAAAGCTGAGCGGAGTGTTCCAGCGAGGAACACTAATCCGAACTACAAAATGGCGCAGCGTCTACCAGCAGCTGTCCCTTTTTGTTCTATTGTCCTGTCCCTCGCTGCAGCCGTGCTATTGACATTCTTCAAACAGAAACAAACAAAACGGCGACGTGTTCTTTTTGGGAAGCGCGTTTTATTTCCTGACGCGGTTTTTTATCACCGTTTCGTTTTATCAGATTGCGTTAGGCAGAGAAGTTTAGCTATATGCAGTGTCAATTAAGTTCGAAAAAGAATCAAACGACTCAATCTGTTGCCATTTTTTTTTAACAACTAACGGAACGCAAAACTGGGTTCTAGTTTGATGCTTCTGTCTGTTTGTTTGTCTATCTATCTGAGGCCTCGTAGCTCCGGATAGAATAAACCGAATTTAACGGCTATTTTGTTTGATGGCCGAATTAAGTGAAATGGTTTTTAGCCATGTTTGGTGCAAAACGGATTAGAGGTTCTCAAAACACTTAATTTTTTTAAAAAGTTATGCGGGAAAATTCGAAGTTTTAATTCGTGTAGTTTTTAAGAAAATGCTGTAGAACTTGGCACTTTTTCAAATCTCAAGTAATAGCCGCGAAGCTAACCTCACTCGTCTTTTATAGCAAGCCTGGCCCTTTTCACGCTAATGTTTATAAAGGAATAATATTATTATTAGTAGAAACAACTCCGCAATTCCGTTCGGTCGCATCTGCATCAGTTTTCATTTCATTAGCTTCTGAACTACGAGTCCAAATGGGATGCACTTCATTAAAACATTGGTTAATTATTGTTTTTGTCAGGAGCGATAATGGAACGCCGAACGTCGCGAGTGTCACGGCGGTCGCGGGCTGCGTCGCGCTCGATCGCGTTGTTTTCACGCGGCACCAACTTTGTTTGCTCGCCTCAAGTGTGTCGTGTCGACTGTCGACTTGACACAACTCCCCCCCCCCCCCCTACCTCTTACCCCCGCACCCGCTGACACAAGAACGCTTTTATCACACCCCCGAAATACGAACGATTCTTTATTATAATCGAAAAGTTTCTTACTCAAATATTATTGGGTACAAGGTAAGTGTGCACAGCTCGCGACGGTATAAATAAAATGTTTCCAAAGACAAAACAAAATTCAGAAATTAATTTTAAGTTAATCTATATAGAATTTGAAATGTATGTATAGTAGAGACTTATTAAAGGACCTGAGGTATTGTAGCCTTCTTTTTATGGCACAATTTAACGGTGGAACCGTTATTTTATCATTTTGTTCTCCATCTAAAATAGCTATATTTAGACTACTAGTAAAAATAGGGAAACAGGATCTTGGGTAGGCCTCACTAAGAGTAGAGTTCCGTAGTCCTTATTACAAACAACAAAAACAATTTTCTTGAGGATATTGAAGGTTTATCTAGTTTCCTAGTAATAGTTATTCGGTACAACCTTCTTTGATTTTCAGTAGACATACAAATGTTCCTTATCGTTACGCACTTTACATAGAAAAGAAAGAAAAAAATGTTTATTCAGCAAAACAGAAAAAAAAGACTAAAGGTACAAAATTACATTATTAATGCTGAAAGGGACCCCACTCAGCATATGCTGCTGCAAGCAGCAGCGCTGATTTTCAGCGGGGCCCTGAACTTAAAAAACGAAACTACAACATGACATGGCATGAACTGACATTTACGTGAGGGACACTTAAGAACATACACACGCAACCAAAATTTTTAAATAGCGATCTAACTTTACTTAGGGATATGTGACTGTGACATAGAGACAGACAGAAAGGCATAGCGTAATTATAAGCACTCCTAGTTTGACTACAAAACCCTGAAAATGTGCTGTACTTAAATTTAAAATATAAAATAGGCAATAAAAACTGTAGGTGGGAGCAAAGAGCGCGCTCCCCGCAGATGTATTTTTCTTCCCGGCAAGCCGACTACATACACAGAAACGCTTTTATCTTGGAAAACATTCCTGACAGTACATTGCGATCACTCTGTAGCGCCGGGGTTCTTGCAGGAGCGGCGGTAATGCCCACATAGGGCCCACATTCCCTGGGTCACATGGACCCATGGTTAACTTACGATCAGTAATGTATTTCCGTAAATATAGCGTCTGTAATCATTAAATTTATGTACTCCAACATGATACAACATTTACACCAACATGTGATACGTGATCACAATGTATTAATTATTTATGTCAATACTAATAAAAAATGTCATTTAAGTACTCCCGTTGAATAATAAGGATTAGATGCTTAAACCTTATGCACCGCATTTTGAAATTCATGAATGTTTTCTAGTTTTAAAATTTATTTCTAATTTTACAAGCAAGCAAGTTTGCTAGATCTGGCTCATGGTATTTGGTAGTTACATACCGAGTATACGAGTATAAGTATTTTTTTGTCCAATACTTTTAATTTTGACTTATTTTGATTGTAAATATTTTTTCTAGAATCACCTAATCTTGAAGATTGTTCACCACAGTAAGTTAACAAATTGGAACAATTTATTTTACTACTCCTTTAAAAAGCTACGTCCAGCATATTTTGTATGAAAAAATATATATGTACAGACGCAGCTGTTTTGCGTGTGAGTACATAAATTCAGTTTTGCGGAGTAGCAAGGTGATTTGTTCCATTTGTTGATATGGACCTCCGCAATATAACGTCCGAACCTATTAATTATTCACAGTAAGTTAAGTTATTCTGCCCCCAATTAAAAATACCGTGCCCACTTAAAATGTTCACGTTTTTACAAATTAACAGCGACGGGCACCGGCCCCGAGCACCTCGACAATTTTAAAATCACCAGATTCCAATCAAAGTGACTTTTATCGGATTAAGTGTATAACTCAGACGTAATTCCAATTGACGGGGCGCCGTATTTGCATAATCGGGAAATTGATTGGAGCGTATTCGGCGGGTTCTCGGGGTCCTCGGCTGGGGAAAATATTCAATCCATGTGAAGGCAGATGCCCCTTAATGACGGGGCTTAGGGCAGCGCCTGTTGCGCGCCGAAGCCCCGCTTTAAAATTAACAGCGCCACGGACAGTTCCGCGTAGGAGATCCGACGGATGAAAGTCTTTTTCTTCCTACTTAAATGGATTGTCGCGTGGACTTATAGGCAAAGTAAACCGGCTTTTGTCTTCTCTCTGTCGTTAGCGGAGATGTTTCTTACTGTCAATGTGTTCAACTCCTAAAAAATTACAGCAATTTCTTCGCTTCAAAATAATGTACACGTACCAGTGCTTAACACATATTACAGTTTTTACGAGTTGTTGACATCTTTGCCTCTCTTTTTAGGTTTCCGTATTACAAAGACTCCGCTGTCCTGTGTCTGTATCTCATGAACCGTGATAGTTAGACAGTTGAAATTTTCACACATGATGTTGCCGCTATAACAGGAAATCCTAAAAAACAGAATAAAATAAATATTAAAGGGGCTTCCATACAACAGACATGATTTTATTGCCGTTTTTATAGATAATGGTGCGGAACCCTTCGTGCGCGAGTCCGACTCACACTGAGTCGGTTTTTTACTCGTATGTTTTCGTGCCTGCTCGTCAGATATTGAGTCACCGACAATTACTGGGATCGCTAAGTTGGATGTGTTATTTTAACTAAAAACAAAGAAATAAAATTAGTATGAATGGTTTTTGATAAATGTTGATACCGATATTGCACTTCACTGATGCTATAAAAACTCTTACTACTCGAGATATAAGTAATTCAAGTTGTCATTACGTCAACGTAATTGACCAATTGGTTTTCAGAACACCACTCGAAACAAATCTTACAATGCTTGCTGGAGCCAATCGCACTCGAATCCGATCTTGATCTCAATCAAGGGTTGTTCTTTCGAGTGAATACTTCATTTTGTCTCAAGCGGTGGCTGTTTGTGTTTGAAACGCCAAAATTCTATATAAAGAGGCTGTGACGTTGTTTGCCGAGTGCCGAAAGACGAAGCGGAGAAGGGCCGAGCGCCGAGAGCCGGAACAATACGCGGGCAGTCGGTGACTTGCAGTTTTCATTTAGCGAACAATTGAGAGCGCTCAATATAGCCTTTTTTTCGAGTTAATCTGGCAATTATTGGCACTTTACTGCTTGATACCGACACTTATTGTGTAATGCTCTAGTCCTTAGCGGCTCTTATCCCTTCTATACATTAAGCAACAGGATGTAGTAGGCAACTGAGTTCCCCATTTTATCCTAGTAACTTTTCTTTACATTAACGGGCAAATTGGATCGTGGTGATTATTGTATATTGTAGAATATACAACTCGTTTGGAAATTAATTGGTTTCCGTATTTTCCTTTTGACGATGAGCTTCTATATTCCGCTAAGTGTGTACGTGAGCGAAGTGTGCGCCGGTGTTAATTAGGTGCGCGGATCGACTCGCCCACCGCGTCCGCGGTTTTGAACTTAGTTCTGTTCGAGTCTACCGAGTGGAATAGTTCCGCCATCCCCCTAGTTGCAAAAGAAATAATACATCGCTAGCAAACTTTCCAGTGAAATAATAAACTAAGTTAAAATGCTGTTTGTTTTGAAGTCGTTTGGAAAGGAGAAAACCGACAGCGGTGGCTTTAATTTTGAACATGGCGGTGTGAATTGAAAGGCTATAATTGAATAGGTACGTCACGTAGGTAGCGGGCTTAGAGCGAGCCACGCGGAGCGGCGCGGGCGGCACTTGTCACTGTCAACACAAATCCAAATTAAACCCATTGACATTTGGAATTAGATCCTCCCGAAACCGCGCGAGTGCTCCAGGACTGCGAGAACTAATTCAATTTGCTCAGAGCGGAACTAAGGACGCTTTAGTGTTCGATCCCGGCTTAACAAAAGCACATAGCGGTTTACAAACAAGCAAACAAAGGACACAGCAGCCGCCGGGGGGAGCGGCGCTATCGCCACTACCTTGACTTATGTCGGACTTATTGACCCTGAAAACTTTGAATACAGGGTGGGCTACTTAGATGAGTCAGTATGGGCCAGTCTTATACGATAAGGCATAGAAAGATCAGTTTTTAGGAACCGTGTCATCAATTTTAGTGGCAAGAGAAACTACATTCATAAATTTAAAAACTCGTTGGTACTTAGTTCGGGAATCGAACCTGTCACTTCAAACAAGACTTAATTAAATACAATACATTTTATTCATTTTAGATATCATGTTTCATAACATTTACTGTTTATGACCTACAACATCTTGTCAGTGAAATCGATGACATGGTTACTAAATACCTACAGATCTTTGTATGTCTTATAATTTCATACTTATAAGACTCAGACTTGCCCATACTGACCTATCTAAATGGCACATCCTGTATAAATACTGGTTGAGTTCCTACTGCCCTCTATGCTTATGCCTATAAAAACAGTGGACGGAAGAGTGTAATTTGCTTAATAACTGTTCGGGACAGCGAACTTTCCCACCCGCTGCCTCGGAAGGAAAGCTTAGTCTTATTCATGAAATCACAGCATGTCAAATGTGGCTCCCGTTGGCCGGAACGGGGAGCGTGCGCAACCCGTCGAGCGTGACGTCCGTGACGGCGCCGGCACGCATCCAGCCGTGCCGGTTTATAAATTCCAGTATTCACTTTGTGCTATTTTCCTGCATCTCGTCAGAGTGAGCTGAATTGAAAACTCAGCGTCTAGTTTTTGTTTTCATTTGGAACGGTCTCTCGTGGCTTTTGATGCGCGCACAAAAGTAGTGCGTCCGAATTTCCGGGTTTAGAATTGGAATTCGTGTTCATTTTGTGAGTATCGTAGTATCCGGGTCGTTCGTCATCGACAGTCATTAGCTTGCTTCGTAAGCGAGTGCTACACGACGAACTAGCCGGCGGCCAGTTGAAACGTTGCTAAATAGTTCCTTTGTTTTACATAATTAGAAAAAAATGTTACTAATCTACAGTAACTTCAAGACTGATTTTGACGACGAATTATACTTAATTATTTTAAGTACCTAATTAAACCTGTATTACATGTAACACATATTCGGTCATAAGACATATAAATATTATGTACAAATAATTACTTATTAAGTCTTTCTTGAAAGAAAAATACATTTTTAATTTAAAAAAATATTGCTGGTACTTTGTCATAGCATTGTCATCGGATCTACATACATATATGTACCAAATTTGGAAACAATCCGACCACTGGAAGTAAAGTCAAAATTGACTACCGAGTATAACATTAGAACTAGACAAACGAGTACATGTGCAGTGCAGTTAAATAAAATCTTGTAGTGAACCCTTGCACATGCAGCGCCCCCCCCCCCCCCTGAATCCTTTTAATAATTGCTTTAACAGGTTTTGTTTGACTCTAAGGTCGCCCGGAGCCGACGGTGCGATGGCTGGTGAACGGCGTACTCGTGGACGCGGAGTACGAGCAGAACACGGGCGACGTGATCGAGAACCGGCTCATGTGGCCGGCCATCCGGCGCGCCGACTACGCCGCCGTGTTCACCTGCCAGGCCGCCAACTCGCAACTGGTGCCGCCGCGCGAGGTGTCGCTCGTGCTCGACATGTTCTGTGAGTAGACCAGTGACGCAGCCAAGAACCAGCTCATGTGGCGGACATCTGGTGCCATGACGTCATATTCACCCGCCTTGCCGCCAACCTACAACTTGCAGCTTGTGAGCTTAAGGCGTCCGCTAAGTCGCGCGAGCGCACGGAGCGGGCTCATACTAATCGTTCGATAGGCGTGCACCCGCTCCGTGTGTCCACGCGACATAGCCGACGCTCTTAACAACGGGTGACGTTTAATGAACCACCGGCACATGCCCTTCTTTATGGCTCATGAATGAAAGTGTAGCTGCTCATGAATGAACATGTTTCCTGCTTTTGGGAGTGCCCAAAAGCAGGAGACTGACGGCAGTATTGTTGCAGTACGGCCACTGACGGTGGAGATCCGGCGGCCGGCGGCGGTGGCCGAGGGCGGCGCGCTCACGGCGGAGCGGCGCTACGAGGTGGCCTGCGAGTCTGCCGGCTCGCGCCCGCCAGCCGCCATCACCTGGCACAAGGGCAAACGCCTGCTGAAGAGGATAACGGTCAGTCTCTAGCCCTAGCCTACATTTACCACTAAACTCGAGCACTCGGATCGCAATGCATCAATACGAGGCAATGGCGTGCGGCTGTCCTGCTCATTGGACAATAGTGTCTCAAACCATTTTGAGGCGTGCGTGGAGCCCGGCCCTTACTTTATTTTTATATGACGGGTTCACAAATTGAGTTACTGTCCCTGCCCGAGTTATGTTGGACACATAAAAAGACAGTGCTCACCAGTAATAATAATTTATCCATTGCTTTCATGGGTGATTACATTTTAGTTCAATCGCTTGACATTATTATGATTGTTAACACGTGCGCAAAAACAAGACTACGATCCAAATATTTCAACAGATATTAACCAAATAGTGTTTGCCTTAAGGATGCAATGCATGCTGTGTGCTTCAGCGAATTTTAAATAGGTTGGTTTGCACCAAACAGAAAAAGATGTAGATATCACAAGGCGCTGACATAAGTAAACTAACTTTCTTTTTATAAGAAACCTGGTAAATTAAGGATAATTTCAAATTATGTTTGGGAGTCATAGTTTGACCGTTTTCAGAGTTTATTTAACCTCGTAACAACAAGGTAACCCACGAGGTTTGAGAAGTTAAATTACCTGTTGCCGTAGAGAAGCATTAAAGATTGTGAGATCTAACGTTCCTTATTAGTTTGCGCTGTTCAAGTACTAAACTGAACATGCCGTTATATACCAATACGTTTTACGAGTACCATATATATAACTTGAGGTGATATGTTATATGCACAATCAATCCGCCATTCTTAGTAAAAACATCCTTCAACGTTAAGCCCCGGATATCATTAACACTACCTACATAATTTTATCAATATTAAACTGGCTTCTATCGGTAAATTTAAACTATCATATAATTTCAAAGCTTCCATCGACTCAACCCCCATTTCATACACTCCAGAGCCAAATTGCACTCCCATTTGTATAATACCCCTGTTATAATAACCCGAGTCAAATCCGAGCCGTTCCCGCGGAGTGGGAGTTACTTTCTCATTTGCCTGCAAACAAATACACTTTAGTATATGAATATTGTATAAAGTGATACTCCGTCTGGTTTAACATTTAAATTGCCGTGCTGCTAGGAGCTGCGATACTGACGTGCATCGCGATATTTATGCTAACGTGCGTGGCCGGGATCGAAATTGTTCGCCGCACTTGGATGATTTAGATCGTCGTTTACAGTGCTACGAGTAGTTTAAATAAAGTCTACTTACTTTAAAACATAGTACAAACAGCAGCAAACTTAGTCGACCATTAAAGAGGGAACGGAGAAAAATTGTCTATGCTCGAAGGGATGGATATATCAACTTCATAGTGCATCTTATGTATATGCTTCCCTTTCGAAAACTGACACTTTCTTGCAGTTTCGTCTTTAATGGTCACTTATATGTGTCTTTGATTATCCTACTATATTTGGATGTTTGAATGTTTGTTACTCAATCACGCAAAAACAACTGAATGGATTTGGATGAAATTTGTCACACATATAGTTTATAACCTGGATTAACACATAGGATACTTTTTATCCCGTAAAATGCATAGTTCCCACGGGATAGCGATAAGTGAGTTATACGCCGCCGTGACGCCATGAGCAGCAAAGCAACTAATTCTCATTAATTTGTCCAGGAACTATTGCAGATTGCATGTTGGGTGCACGTTTGCTTGATTCAATTGAACAAGTCTACGCGGACGATGTCGCGGGCAACAACTAGTACTATATAATACTAGTGTAAAAACATACAAACAATTCACGTGTACAGTACAATTATTTCAACAAATAACTTCGCCTGTCATTGGAAATGCCGTAGTAAATAAAAGAAAGCGAAGTACATTGCTGCCTTTAGATGAAAGACCAAGCATCATGTAATGGTCCAAAGAGGCATTGTAACTCAAAAACCATGTTAGTTGACTAACACGAGTGGCAAACTTTGAGTAATTTGAGTTTGAAAATTGCCTCGGGAAAAAACTCCGTTTCATTAGACAAGTAAAGTAGGTAATATAATCAATAACTGAGTAAGACCATTCTTCACTACTTTTACTATTTGGGAGAAACACTTATTGTATTAGCATTTCTATTTACAATATATTAGCCGAAGACATTAAAACTTTGCCCTTAAATACATTCAAACGCAAACTGAAAAGTTAGTTAATCCAGCAATGTTTTTACTCGGTAAACGAATACTTTGAGCACTTTCGTAGGTCGAAAGTGTGACTACGTACGTACGTGTGACTTGCAAATCTTATTGATGTTTTAGTTCTGTTATATTATAGGACAAATCTAATAATAACAATAATAATTGTGACATTTTAAATCTTTTAAGTGGCTCTGTGTACTAATTATGCTGTATAACATTTATTGTGACATTTTAAGTCTATTGATCGGTTCTGTTAGTTTTATGTAATTTTTATTCATATTTTGTATTTTTATTAATATAAATTCACATTTTGCATGCCTGGTAAAGTGTGTGAAACAATTTACTTATTATGACCTGTGCTGTACCACATTTTACGCAAAATAAAGATATTTCATTCATTCATTCATTCATGTAATAGTACCAATTAGAATTCACTTTGGTTACAACAAATTGCACATTTTATTTAAGATTAGTTTTTAATTTTGGTCGCAAAAACATTACAAGTTAAAAGTTCACTGAGTGTACTAAGTGGAACTTTGTAGCACTCTCTAGTAATTAAACTACTAAGTTTTGTAACACGGCGGCCACCGACGCGTCTCTTAGGAGTCCTAGGCGCCATACTTTCCCTGCTTTGGAGTCAGAACAATATCCGAGGTATTAAAGAATACTAAAGTAATTATTCTCAGCGTCTTTTGTTTGCGTCTTTGTCTATTAACTCCCTTAATAGTGGAAGTTCCAAGAATCCTTTCTTAGGGCACCTCTGCACCTAAGGAACATGTCTAAGTTTCATGTTTCTATCTTCAGTTTCAGCTGCAAGTTGTCTTTTAGTCCAATCAGTCGGTAATAAAAATCTATTATACGTATAGATACTATAGATAGATAACGACTTAGCAACGATTAATAAAATAATAAGTTCACCTTTGTATGTATATTGCGCGGTCTGTAACTCAAATTGTAGATGTAGGTCAAAAGGCGTCTAAGCTAAAGTGCGACTGGGCTGGTCGTGTTTGTCGTATGCCAGACGATTTGTGGGCCGAGTGGAGCCCGACAAACTCGAAGCGGCGACCCGGCAAACCTAGGCGGCAATGAATGGACCAATTAGACTTCTTCATGAAGGACTGCCCGCTGGTAGCAACGAATCGAGAGCAGTGGAAGCGTTGGCGGAGTCGTTTGCTCAGCAGTGAGACATAAATAGGCTCATAATAATTGTACATCAGCTTCGTCCTGTAATCCATTATTTTAAGGTGGTGTGTACAATAAAGAGTCATATACATACATACATTAATTTACCTTTGCTTAGGCCCGTTGTTCTGACCGCGTTGCAACGATAGTTACTGGATGACGAGGTCGCTAAATCTTGTTATTCACAAAAAGTGTTTAAACGACGAAAGCATTAAATGTTTTTAATACGCAGGATTAAAGATTAATATTTTCTTCAAGGCACAAGCTTTTGTCGCGTAAAGCATTTTTAGTTTTAGGCATAACGGTTTTTATATTGTCGCTCTCCTGGCCCTCGAACGAACCTATCTGCAAAAACACTTTAATCTGTTGGCCCGTCGATCTAAAAAGAAGTACAAATCAAAACCTTTACCTATAAAATATACTCTTAACTAGGCCTTTATCAAGTTCTTAGAAGAAAAGTTCTCCCGTAAACACTACTTAAGAACGTTCAACATCAAACTATGAAAATGTTACAATTTACATTTCCAAAGTATACATTTTTGTGTGATTTTCTGGAGTTTCAACCACTTTTGTTTAGTTTCGTTTATTTTTGAGAAAATTTAAATGGTGAATTTTGCCATATCTTTGTTTTTAAATTGAGGTACAGTAAGTCCAGTGTCTTATTAATTATTAGACTCAGGCGTTACTTTGCGGAGGTTCACACAACAAATTACCAGACCAAATTACCATTTCAGTTTGTTCAGTTTCTTATTAGCTTTCTTCGTTTTTCTAAGAAACCAGAGTGTCAAATATACTGCGAGACGCAAGCACGATGGAGATGTAAGATTGTCGAAAGCCATTAAGTAACTGGAAGTACCGTACATAGATGCCCAGTTAGAAAGACGTAGCGACAAACTTTCGTGTACTAACCATGCAGCGACTAAATACTGTTTCGAAGAAGGTTGTGGTATGTCATAAGCTAGAAAGGAATTGGATTTCAAACGGTCAAAACGCCGCAGAATCGCCGATTAACTAAGGAAATGAATGGGCTTGCATTTAGGGTACAAGAAAATGAGCTTTGAGCGGCCGCAGCGGCGCGGGCGCGGCTGAATAGTCGCTAATTGGCGGCTCTGGCGCTAATCTAGTTGCCTCCGATCGCAGCCGCTGTTGATTTAGGCCAAAGCTCGGGTAAGCTCCGAGCCAGGAAACTAGAGGTTCATAATTAACCTCATGGGAACTTAAGGTATACTTAACTATGCATCCCTCTATCATCTCTTGCATCATTTATGAGCAAAATTATTCTTTTTTGCTTAAATTGAGTATTTTAGAATTCTTTTTTATCTTTAAACTGTCACTGTCTGAATCTTAAGGCACCAAATGTCCAATTCCCTTCGTCGTAGTGTTATTGTTAAGAACTACTAGCGACCCGCCCCGACGTCACACGGATACAATTAGGATAATAACCTTCCTTGGAAAATTCTCAAAATTTAAAAAAGAGGAAAGGAAAATTAAGAAGGAGTAAGCGGCTGAAGACATGCGGCCAGACAGACTTACTTTTAGACTTTTTACTCGACTGCGCGACGCAAAGGAGGGTATCTAATGTGTTTATCAGCCTATATATGTATGTATGTTTGTTCCTTAGTGGCGATTTAGAGACCAAACGCGTGGGCCGATTTTGATGATTCTTACGTCAATCGAGTAGTAAATAAATACATAGATATCGTTGTTGCGACTGGCAGTTTGTGAGGTCCCGCGGTTCTCGTGGCCGCGTCGAAGCCGGCTAACTTTTTCCCCGACCGAGTTGTTGCGGACTTATTTTCATATCTGATATATTCAACCTATTTGCTATTTTATAAAAAAGGTTTCACGCTTGTCGATTTAATGTCAGACGTATGATGTTGTCAAAGGAAAATATATAATTAATTTTACGAGCTATTGAAGGAATTTTATTTATGAAGACAAAAACCTGAGACGACAACAAAGTGGTCCTTCGAACCGGATCTGGATCGAGACCATGGATGGAGTGACTACTAAACTTCGAAGTGGGAAAATTCTTGGGGAAAAAAAGGTACGAAGTGAAGAGAAAAAAAAGACGACCGTGCCTTTTGGACAAAAGAATTTTTCTGACGCGGATGAGCGCCCGACCGGTGCAGGCGACTTCGAAGCAGCGATATCTAGGCAACCTTCTCTGCAGTCAGCCAAAACATCTGTAACATGCACGCGGATAAGCACGGCCTCTCAGAGGAAATTATTGGAGGCACGCGCGGCGAGAGAGAAGGCGGAGCTGGAGCAAGAGAGACTCGCTTCAGAAATAAGGTTAGAAGAGAAAAGGCTGCTAAATGAACGAACCTTAATCGATGCACGTTTGAGTGAGGAGCTAGCACTCTTGGAAAATGACGAAAGAAGTAGCTGTATCGAGACACACTCGAGGGTGCAAGATTGGGTGGATGATATTCAAGACGAACGCGCTTCACAAGATCATGAGGCTGAACAGATATACCCTCGCGAGCAGCCTAATAAAGATATCGCCTGCTTGGCACGTGCTATTACTGATGCAGTGAAGCAAGCTACTAACTCGACTACCACCGGTGATAAACTGATTGGACGACTAGCTGCCCGCGACCTGCCAACCTTTTGTGGTGAACCGCTCGATTGGCTTAGATTTAAAAGCGCCTTCGAAACAACAACTGCCGTCGGACAGTACACAGATAAGGAGAATGTAGCTCGACTTCAGAAATGCCTGACAGGTGAAGCTTGGGAATCGGTAGCTGCCAGACTAATTACAGTGACTTGCGCCTCTGAAATCATGAAGACTCTTGAGATGCGTTTTGGTCGACCTGATTTATTGCTCCACAAGCTGATAAATGACATGAGGAGACTGCCAAAGCTCACCGGTGCGCGCAATGAGTTACTTATTTTGGCTACAAAAGTAGCAAACTGTGTGGCGGCAATAGAGGCGACAAATCAGGTAGAGTACATGCACAGTCCTGACCTAGTATCTGAAGTGGTGAGTAAACTGACGGAACCTTTAGTATATCGCTGGTTGGATTACTTTACTGCGCTTGAAGGATACCAACCTAGATTATCTGCGCTGTCGAAGTACCTCATGACTGAAGCCGAGAGAATTTGTAGCGCCGGTGCATATGAACTTCCACAAAGACCTCTAAGATTACCATTGACCTCCAGACGTCCTGTTTTGACTATAACCGAGGAAGAAGACGAGCCGTCCATCAACATCGTTGCTGTAAAGAATATTCAATGCTTATATTGCAATGAACCAGACCACTCGCTGAATAGTTGCTCTAGTTTTCGGAGTCTGGAAGTTAACAAACGATGGGATTGGGCGTGTGAAAAGAAACTTTGCTTTGCTTGCCTGAAATCAAGACACCGCTATGATCGATGCCGCTCCAAACCAAAATGCGCTACTTGCAAGCGTCGCCATCACACCCTGCTACATCGCGAAGACTGGGCTAAAACCGAGAAAAGGTCAGAAGCAGAACGCAAACCTGAATGTTCTCACACTACTGCTAATGTCTGGGACCAGACCGGTAAAAAGGTTTATCTGAAAGTTTTACCAGTCATCGTAGAAGGTCCAGCGGGAAGCCTTGAAACTTACGCACTCTTAGATGAAGGTTCAACGGTGACATTAGTTGAACGTCAGATCGCGGAGACCATTGGAGCCGAGGGACCGAAAGCAGATCTTAATCTTTGTGGTGCTGTGGGAAACTCCCTGCGTGAGTCAAGCCACAGGGTGTCGTTGACACTACGAACGGCTGAAGGAGCTCATAACTTAGACAACGTTCGCACTGTTGATAGCTTGACACTCCCAACTCAGAGCTTAGATTACAACGACCTCGCATCGTTACCCCATTTCAAAGATATTCCTCTTCAGGTGTACAAAGGAAAACCAACGATGATCATTGGCCAAGATTATTGGTTTTTAATTGTTAGTAGGCAAATCAGAGAAGGCAAGAAGAATGAGCCCGTAGCTTCGCTTACTAGATTAGGATGGGTGCTTCATGGGTTTACCTCTGGAAGACTGAAAAACAATGTTGATTATGGCTGCCACCTGAGAGAAGATCGCGAGGATGACCTGCACGAGTTGGTGAAGTCTTACTTTAGATTTGAAAGCATAGGGATAAATCGTGATGATGGCCACAGACACTCATCCGAAGAACGACGTGCCCTCGATATCCTTGACAAGAAAAGTAAGAGAGTCTGCAATAGATGGGAAGCTGGACTTTTGTGGAGATCGGATGATGTTGAATTACCAGATAATAAACGAAGCGCGGAATGTCGGTTGAAGATAATAGAGCGAAACATGGACCTTGACTCTAGCTTTGCTACTGACTATACGAAGCAAGTTGTCAACATGTTGGAGAAAGACTACGCCGAAGAAGTTAAAGGACCATTGTTAGGGAAAAGAGTTTGGTATCTACCTCACTTTGGAGTTCGGAACCCTAATAAACCCGGAAAACTGCGATTGGTTTATGACGCTAAAGCACAAACAAACGGAATTTCTCTGAATACGGAATTGCTGAGCGGACCTGACCTCCTAAACTCACTCGTTGGCGTTCTTCTAAGGTTTAGAGAAAGAGCGGTGGCTATCACTGGGGACATACGTGAAATGTTCTTGCAGGTAAAGATTATTGCTGAAGATCAGCTGGCCCAATGCTTCCTTTGGCGCGGTATGGAACGCCACAACCCTCCTAAAACATATAAGATGACGTCCATGACCTTTGGTGCCACATCATCACCTTGTACAGCTACTTATATTCTACGCCGAAATGCCGAAGAGTTTACAAGCACTCATCCTCGCGCCGTTGAAGCTATAAAGAGGAGACACTACGTTGATGACTACTTGGACAGTGTCGATACCGAGGAGGAGATGCGACAGCTCATTACTGATGTCGCGTCAATTCACAGCGCCGGAGGATTTGAGATTCGAGGATGGACTTCGAATAGACCACGCGTACTACCTCAGGAAACGAACTCTAATACTGTTAATTTGTTTCAACAAACAGACAGTGAAGAGAGAACCCTCGGCTTGATTTGGAAACCAAAAGCAGATGTATTGGGATTTGATGTAACGCTAAAGAAGGTGAACAAAGATGTAGCCCAGGGTTTACGACCACCCACGAAACGCGAGATGCTGAAGATCATCATGTCTGTGTTCGATCCTCTTGGTTTTCTCTGCCCTGTTCTGATACGAGGGAAAATCATGCTGCAGGATATTTGGCGTAGTGGGATTCAATGGGATCAACAAATTGGACAAAAGGCTGCTGAAAGCTGGTTCCGGTGGCTACACAATTTGAAGAAATGTAAAGACTTTACCATACCTCGCTGCTATAGCTTTACGAACTTAAATAACTTGCAGCTACACGTGTTCGTCGATGCATCGGAACAAGCATATGCCTGCGTGGTTTACCTACGACGAGATAACGAAGTCGTCTTCATCGCAGCAAAGAGCCGAGTAGCTCCTTTGAAATCATCAACTATTCCCCGTCTAGAGTTACAGGGAGCGTTAATGGGAACTCGGTTGGGGGTGACTATTGAAAAGGAGCATGATTTTAAAATTGACAAACGGTTCTTTTGGACTGACTCACAAACTGTTTGGTGGTGGATCACCAATAACCCGAGAAAGAAGATGTCATTTGTCTCAAACCGATTATCTGAGATTGATGAATTAACACGACCACATGAATGGAGATGGCTGCCAGGGAATTTAAATGTTGCAGACGGAGCTACCAGAGCAGATGGTAACTTGGAGTCAGCAAGTTTGAAGTGGGTCCACGGGCCGGACTTTTTACGCTTTTCAGAGAACGATTGGCCTTCAGCGGTCCCAAAGTCTTATGTTGAGGACGAGTCTATGGAAGTTGGGCAAGTTGCTGTCGTAAATGAGGATCAGAGTTTTATCGACTTTTCAAGATTTTCAAATTGGCAACGCCTGCATAGATGTGTGGCTGCAGTTATACTGTTTACGGAAAGGTGCAGGCAGCAGCGAACGCATTTGACGCCAGAGCACTTGAGACGAGCAGAAGTAGTTATTATTAGACAAGTGCAGACCAGTTGTTTTTGTGATGACTTGAGATCTCTGCGTAGAAATGCAAAGCTACATCCAGCTAGCCGTCTACAGTCACTTAATCCGAAAATTGACGAACAAGGCTTACTACGAATTCAGAGCAGAATTACCGCTGGCAATGACCTTCCACTGGAACTTAAAGAATCGGTTATCTTAGATGGGAAGCACTATGTGACAAGATTGATTATTGAACACGAACACAAAAAGTTGGGGCACCATAGTGCTGAAACTTTGATTAATGAGTTGCGCCAACGCTACCATATTTTGCGACTAAGAAACACGGTGAGGTCGATAATTGCTCGCTGTGTGACATGTAAGGCAAGACGAGGGCGTTGTGAACAGCCGATGATGGCCGATCTACCAGCTGCTCGGCTTCAACACCACTGCAGACCGTTCACCTACTGTGGCGTCGACTTGTTTGGACCAATGTTAGTGACTGTCGGTCGCCGTAACGAAAAGCGCTGGGGAGTATTGTTCACATGTTTTAACACGCGAGCTGTGGCAATA
Source organism: Ditula angustiorana (assembly GCA_963691745.1). Lineage (NCBI taxonomy): Eukaryota > Metazoa > Arthropoda > Insecta > Lepidoptera > Tortricidae > Ditula > Ditula angustiorana. Next base: position 18,392,461 of record OY829473.1, read on the forward strand.
GAATTGGCGGCGTCACTTTCAACGGATTCGACTATACTAGCCATACGACGCATGGCAGCAAAACGAGGGTATCCAAGACAAATGTACTCCGATAATGGTACAAACTTCCGTGGTGCTGATAAGGAACTTCGTGACGCGGCTAGAAACGTGCTGGAAGATTCACGTTTGACGGATGAAGCTACATCACTTGGCATTGAGTGGAAATTTAACCCACCGGCCGCGCCGCATATGGGTGGAGCGTGGGAACGACTCGTGCGATCTGTCAAGATAGCCCTGTATGCTACGCTGCACTCGCGAGCCCCTAAAGAAGAAGTGCTCTCCACTTTGATCGCTGAGGCTGAGAATATTGTGAATAGTCGTCCGCTTACTCACGTCTCGCTAGACCCTAATGAGGAGGAGGCCCTCACACCAAACCATTTTTTGTTAGGCTCATCCAACCCGCTGTCAAGACCTGGAGAATTCTCAGATCAAGATCTCTATCTTCGAAAACAGTGGCGTATTGCTCAACGACTGACTGATCATTTTTGGTCACGATGGATAAAGGAGTACTTGCCAAACCTACATGAACGAAGGCGATGGAGTACGGATGACGGGCGCCAAGTCTGTATAGGTGATCTTGTTCTCATTGCAGATTCCAACGCACCGCGCAATGTATGGCCGCGGGGCAGAGTCATTGCTACGACGCCCGGACGCGACGGACGCGTTCGCATCGTGGACGTCGCCACAAGAGGCGGCACACTGCGTCGACCTGTGACAAAGGTGGTCACACTACTGCGCGCCAGCGACGACTCCGCTACTAACTGCCACCACTGATGCTGCCTACGCAGCGAGGAGGAGAATGTTGCGGACTTATTTTCATATCTGATATATTCAACCTATTTGCTATTTTATAAAAAAGGTTTCACGCTTGTCGATTTAATGTCAGACGTATGATGTTGTCAAAGGAAAATATATAATTAATTTTACGAGCTATTGAAGGAATTTTATTTATGAAGACAAAAACCTGAGACGACAACACGAGTGTTTCCGTAAGACCCCGATATTAGATACGTGGCCATTTTGTACCAAACTCGTACAAGATAGCCGTAATGCTAGCCGGCACGTGAAGGCATTATGATTTTATTCCACCTAATATTTTCCTTGTTCACGTATCATTATGGGCACTTAGGAAGGTAGCAATAAAACGTATCAAGAATATCGGAGGTATTGTTTCTCGAGGGTCGTGTAATATACACAGCAACCCCTTGTTGCCACCAGGGGTTGCCACAGACTACCTTTGCGTTGATTTCAAATTGTCTCACTGACTTTCTGGTCTTAAATCGTGGAGTGGAAAATTTTCCGTTTACTATTCTAGTCGAGGCTTAGCTTGAAAACTTGAGGCGTTGAATTTGAAATATATTTTGTACGTTGCGTTTTTTGATTTTAAAGTATGTTAAGAGCTATGTCTGAAAGTGTTTCTTCGTCGAGAACGCCAGCATCTGGGCTCGAGTGCATTCACTTCTTATAACCGTTGTTCAAGTTTGTTGAATTTTGCCATTTTGTCCTTTCATTCTGTTGATTTGAAACTTGTAGTTTCGTGAATGAGGCCCTTGCGTCGTTTAGAAACTTCATTTGTGATCCATTAGGTATCGACTAAGAGTAATTCATTCATTTCTTTATAATTGTCTTATGCCACATTATACAGACAGGTGTGGAGGTATAATTACTAAACTAAAGTAATTAAATACTCTGCATGGGTATTTTACAATATTACTTAACCTAAAATCGGATTACACTTAAATTATAAAGCTGAATGTTTGTGTGTGACCTAGTATTTTGTAACTTCTTCACGCTCAAAACGGTTTGAAGAATTTGGATAAAATTTGAAAATTGGATTAACGCATAAATAGGCTACATTTTATTCCGAATTAAAGACACGCAGGCGAAGCCGCGGTTAAAAACTAGTTGACCATAAATTCGAATCAAATCGTCCGTGTTTAATCGTTTAGTCTTAAAATAGTAGTAAATTTGCGTACGCATATAATAAGATACAATAATAAAAAATAAAATGTATAACAAGCCACAATTATAGTATCCAAACGCAGTCAACCTGGCTGAAATGTGGTCCATAATTTGTCCATAAATGGCGAAGCTTTAAATCTCTATTAAAGGCGATGAGTAACGGTCCTGTAATGGGCAGGGCTCCGGTGGCGGCCCGGGGCTCCGCTCGATACAACCACAAGGGAGTTGGGACAGAGTCTGAACCGTGCCCACTGCAGAAAACAAGCTTGTACGTTATTACTATTAAAACCGTTTCCAAATGACTTAATCTTCTGTATGTTTATCTTCACAACTAGACATCTCCCCAACCTTTACAAGTTTAAAACAAAGTCGCTATCCGTTCTTATCTGTCCTCATCGTATCTTTGACCTCTGCTTCTAACCCATGCAATGGATTCTGATATGGATTTCGTTGTCTGAATTACACGTTGTCTGAATTAAGCCGGGGTGGGTCGCAAATAAAATAATCTTTAATTTTTAATATACGTTCCTTAAAATTTACATTATTAGGCAATTTAGTTTCATGCCGGTATCTTCTCCGTTATCGGTATCGTTATGGGTATGTTTTCCGAAGCGATGGTAAAATTTCTGACATTGATAAGTGCTTCCTGCGAGTCGAATAAAGATATTTTAACTTAGAGTTTCGCAGGTGTAAGTACGACGACAACGCGGCACTTTATGTGGCTCACACATAAATTCAGCGGTAAGAAATTGCCTGTCCGAGTTATGGCGTGTTCGATATTCAGAATCACAAATGCGTTCCGTCCATGCAGGCGCGGGCCACCGGGCGGCGCAGCGTCCAGCCCCCAGCAATTTATATCAGTTACCTGTCGCGTAACAAGTATGCGACTATTCAGAGATTCTCCCGGCGTACTCGGGCGGAACGGTTAGTCTATTCAGATTGGATATCAAATAAAAGTTTTATAGTATCGATTCCCGATTTCCGCGTATGGCGTGACGGCGGGGGCTGGCGCCGCGCCAGCGTTCTTTCGCCGCACATCGCCGGCTATTCATGATTATCGCCGGCGTGCCTTCGCGCCGCGATAGACAATGGTTGCGGTTCCATTAGTTCGCTTTTGTCGAGCCGAGTTCGTTTCCAATTTAATTGTGGGTTAGCTCGTTTATTGGGTAATTTTAAATAATTGATCGTAGTTTCGTTTCGCGCCAATCCAAGCGCGGGCGGCGGTTTGACGCGCCGTCGTGTTTACACAGCCGAGTGAAGGAGATACATTAATCAGGCTGTTTGTACGTACGCCTTAAACTCCCCGAAAACAAGGCACTCCACTGAATACATTCCCGAGACGGTAACAGTTGGCAGATAAGTAGGCATTACGGCTGTCTCCTTTGGAATTATCACGCAAAATACGAACAAAGCATTTCGACTTCAAAATACAAACATTGTTTTCAAAAGTAAAAGACATAAGATAAAATGCAATATAGACATCTTAGAGACAGTTATATTGACATGAAAATAATTGAAGGCAAAAATATTGTCAAACTAAAAATTACATTAGCGTAGTGGTCATATCGAAAAAGAACGAATAAACGAATGTGGCACCGAACATTAAGTGTACAAAAATGGTCTTTAAATACAAGGTAATATAGCAACATGTCCTATTGCGAGTAGAAACAGCTTGCGACATATTATATTATACATAAAAATCCAAGAGACACATACGAATTACAAGGGAAATAGTAGAACTATATACATGTAACTTATTTAAATATTTACTTACACGAGTCGATTTAGGCCTCTTGGTGATAAAAATATCGGCTTCCCTTCCACAAATAGCTCTTAGTGAGACTCCTCTTAGTACAATTTACTAGTATCGTAATAAAAAATGTATTCTTGTTAATATTTCTGTTGAATTCTGCGAATTTTGCCTTAGTACGATATAATGAATCAGTTGATTAAGCTCCTGCCCTGGCGAGCGCCCCGGACCCTCACCCCTTTCCCCGCAGTCGCCTGAAAGAGAAACGTAAGCTGATAGTTTTTCTTGGCTCGCCTCTAACGGACACCCCGCGTAGCAGGCTTGGCGACAGCAGGCCAACCTATCCAGCTATGCAAGCAAAAGAAAACAAACATTATCACGACTCAAATTTTCAAATAGTCAGGAGGCAACCTATACACAACCGTAGAAATAAAAAATATAACACATGATTAGAATATTGTCAAAAGACCAAAAGCTTATCTTTTCGATCTCTTTGTGTATTTATCTTCTTCTGTTGATTGTACAGTATAAGTCGCATTGAGATGTAAGAGCTCCTAGAACTTCATTGGCGCGACACCCTAAAGGTTTAGCTAAATATTTGTAAAATAATATATCTAAGTCAATCCTAGAAGATCTAACACAAAATACCCGCGTCGAAATATCAGGTTGTAAACAAAAATAAATTATGGTCAATATTTCGTATTGAACTATAAAGTTTAATAAACGTAAATAAGTATAATTTAGAACAAATATTTAACACAAAATATAAAGTTACCTTAATGTTAGTTTTAACTGCCAGAACCGTCTTAATATTATTTATTATGATAAGAACTCCTGTTGGACTTACAGAAATCCAAGGCGCCCAAGAGGATAAGACACAAATACATTTCATCTCAAAATAATTACAAATCGGTACATATATCTTATCTTATCTGTAATAGCTGATATCATATAGCATCCCAGAGATCAAATATCAGCTTTTAAAAGACTGTCGATATCACCAGCCGCGCAGGCCTGGTGCGGCGGCCGCGCTGCGCTGGCGCCGCGCCAGCCTCAAGATAATTACCCCCTATTAATCTAGGAGCCAAATCGCGGTCCGAATGCAGGCCTTAAAAAACCAGCCGGCCGCGCCCGCCCTGCAGCCGGACGGCAATGCCGGATTTATGCTTTTTATCGTTTGGTTTTATAATAGAACATAGAACTAGTAAAATTGAAAAGAAAATGTGAACGTTACCTCTCAAGATGATGACTATAGATGATTAATAGATCCAGGTGTTACTTTGTGGAGTTCCATAGTAACATAATTAGAACAAATTATTTTGTAAATGCTGAGCAACAAGGTAATTTGTTCCTATTTGACTAAAAATTAATTATGATAATTATTATCACTAGCGTAGGTTGAAGCAATTAAACCAATATAATTTGTTCTTTGTTTTAAATAACATTTTTAATAATTATATTTTTAAATCCATTTACATAGGTAATTAATAAATTGAAGTTTTTTTTTTTATTCAGTCGTTAAATCATTTAATGAAAATCTAAATCATCTTAAACCTGAACAGTTAAGGCATCAGTGTAAAAAATGTGAAATGTGATAAAAAACCGCATTCAAATTCCACCTGTTCGAGAGATACGGATGCCACCACATACATAACGTTGCCGCTTAGTAAAATTTAGGATGAATATCGGAGTAACTCTACCTACTCGTACAACAAATAAAAGATATTTCTTTCTTTCTTCGCATTATATGTTTGTGAAAAAAACATCGTTTTGTAAACCAACCTTTTGTTGGCAATATGTCTGAGACATTTTTACTTTGCCCGAAATCTGTGTATGTGTGTGTATTGTGTCTAGACTTAAAATACTTACTTAAAAGCTATACTATACTATTATAGTACATATAATATACTATTATACTTAATTACTATATTTATTTATTTATACTATAATAATCAACACTATCTACGTCTACACTAACATAATAAAGAGGTAAACTTTGTTAGTTCGTTTGTATGTATTGAGTAACTACTGAACCGATTCCCAGAAATCTTTCACTAATAGAAAGCTACACTATCCCTGACGGACATTGCCACTAATTCCAAGCGATCAAAGTCGCGGGCATCCGCTGGTCTTAAATATTTTTTCTTCTCTTTCTTCTTTCATAAAGTTTGCAGTTTAAATCATGTAACTTGAAATTGTGGGATCATGTGTCGACACAGAAGTTAAAGTGGTCGCGCTGCGCCGCGCCGGAGTCGATCGCTGTTTGATATTCCGCAGCGTTTTTACAAATTTCGCAAACTCATCAAACTTTTCCAATAAAAACCTTTGATATCCAATGACGTTGCCCGTTCACCACAAGTCACGTGTACCTAATGACATACATTTTCGTTTTAATTGATTGACCAACTTACCAAAAACAGATACAAATTGAATATAATCGGTAAATACCTAAATAAATAACTTATTATTATATTACTAGCTGTCGCCCGTGACTTCGTCCACGTGGTTTTCGTTTATCGCTTTTACAATTTTCTGCGCAATTTTCCTTAATTTTTTTAAATGTAAGAACCTTCTACGAAGTATTAGAATATTTAAAAAAAAAAGATGAATGAAATCTGTAAAGCCGTTCTCAACTTATAACGTGACCAGGAGAAATAGGCGTTCATTTTGATATGTATATACATTATGACATATTTTTTAGTGGTAAAGCCACACTTAGCTAGTTGCAGTTCGAACTGGCTCGAATGGTGTAGTACCGCACTCATACAGTGCAGTAGTAGTTCGCTATTGCGTTACGTACAATGAGTGTGTAACACGGATATCCCCGGAGACCGAAAAGCAGCTATTCTCTTGGAGTCCATGGTACCCATGGGCAAGGATGATTACTTCCCAATTTGTGACCCGCTATTCATTTTGCTCCCTATTTCGTATAAAAAAAGGAAATTAAATCAGAGGCTCATATTTTTTATAACTGAAAACAGATTGTTAAAGTTACTCGTAGAGGGAACTGGAAATCCGAAGGAGAGGCCTTTGCCCAGCAGTGGGACTCGGTTGTAGGCTAAAATTATTAAATTTAGATTTTTATTTTTAATGTTAAACATTCAAATTGTTACATAAATTAAAAAAACACAAAGAAAAAATAGGGTAATGGCGGGACTCGAACCCGTAGCAACAGTATTCCGTGCCTTGCGTTTGCCAGTTTCTCAACATAACCTTCGTAGCATTATTATTTATTGTTTTTTTTTTACGCAATCTTCGTGATATAACTGTTTATTTCATTACACGTGCCATCTGCTACAGTAAGAAATTGTCTGATCGTTACAGCGGTGCTTAACCAATCTTTATTGCGAAACGGTCGCTCGTCATCGCATGAATCAAGTCTTGTATAACCTTGGATTTTCTTGGGGTGCGGTTTTCTGTTTTTAAGGAACCATGTCGTCAATTTTAGGAAAACTGGTAGCGTAGGAAGGTGGGATTTTGCACGAAAAAAATATAATTTGTTGGAAAGGCACAGCTGCTTTGCTCGTGAATACACGACACTGGTTTCGCGGAGTAGTAAGGGTTGTTCCACTTTGTGAATTTTAGAGTAAAAAAACAGCTCTTTTTTACTTATGCAACTACCGGGAGTCAAACCCAGCCATCTTGCCTATAACAGTCAGAAGTCGTTTTATTCATAAGTTTAATAAGTACCAAAGTTTTCCAAGAAATCTCGATGTTCAAAATAAAAAGGCAATTGTACTTCTAAATGTTACATTCGCAGAGGCCTGCGACTTCGCCATGTAAGAGGTATATTTTTTAAAAACCTTGATAAAATGTTTTTTTTTTATTTTGCCTTCCTAACTGCCTCATTTGGGTTGCTCACTTATACAACACACACACGTGTCACAAAAGCAGACCTCTTCCCAAAGAAAAGCGTATAATTCAATAAAAAATATCGACAATACGCTATCCTTTTTATAATTTCTATGCTCACAAAATGGCTTCCGTTAACCGTTCTAATTAGCATTATCATTCCCTAGTGTCGCCACTAAAGCCTAGTACAGAAGCCCGCCGCCGCCGGTTGCAGGTCGCGCGAGCACAATCACCTGGCCGGCACGATTATTCAATTACCCATTCAACCCGCTGCCCAATAACACTGTCTTTGTACCGCCGTCCTAACAACAGCTCGGATTATTGCCTGATTATAGGCAGCCGCTCAACGGTGGCCTAGTAATTGATAACTGATGCGCTTGAGTCTGCATAGATCACGTTTGGTCCTTGGTAATCTAATGACATGAGACAGTTCTTATTGTATCTAACAAGAGCTTAAACATATATGCCGCCTAAATATTCTATTAATCCTACAAATATTATAATCCTTCTAATAATTATATAAATGCGAAAGATATGATGTTTGGGTGTTTGTGTCTCATTTACGCATTAACGGTTGGACGAATTAAAACATAGGAAGCTTATTACCTCGTAAAATCATTGTGTTAAATGCATAAATAATCACATGCGGGTGAAGCCGCGGGTCGTAAATACGTATATGTAGGAATGATACTGTGAACAAATGACTGATGTAAGCAGTTGATTGAATGACTGGAAGAGAATTATTGAACGGGTTTGAGTGAGAGACTGGGAGTGCGTTGGACGATCCGTTAGATGTTACTTGTGTGTTTTTGTTATTTCTTCTTCTTCTTCATGTGCCTCTTCAATCCTGAAGGTCGGATGCTAGCTCCTTGTACTCCTTCTTTTCCATTGCGAGCCGGAACAGCTGCTCAACGGAATCGTTTTTTCTTTTTTTTAAATCAACTTTTAGATTTCTTTTAAAAAGTTGGGTCTTCCTTCATACGATCCCACATACATTTTAAAGGTTACATTATGATTTGTCAATATTAAATAACGTTCCGACGGCATCCAAAATTGTAACACTTAAAAATGACAAACTATATTGCCATTTTTCCATCAGTGTACCTTAATTCAGAATAGCAACATCGTCTACATAAAGCCACAATTTGGACTCGCTACCTAATTGTATTCATGCACGCCCTTTCAAAGAAAATAGGGTATCGTATGGCGTCCCCGTCAATACGCGAGAAGGGCCGCGCCAAGCGTTTCCCCAAATTGCTTTCTTAAACGCAAATAAAAGTAAAGAAAACAGCAAAACAACGCGTAAATTATTTACCCAGGTTACAACTCTTCCACGGGGCGGGTGGCGGCGGGGGCGGAGGCGTAAGGCAAAGGTGCCAGCGGGCACTTAATAATGTAGTTAAAACTTTATGTTATGAAAAAAGAAGAGTAACTAAGTAACTTAAGTATGGGAAGAAATAACCGCCACCTATGGGACCCTTGGAGAATCGCTGATCCGTTGCAAGCCTATAGGTCCACGTGGACCTCCGGATCTATCCCTCGCTCTAAGACACGCAGTAGCAAGCTGCTGGACGCCGGTATTCTGTAAGAGTGTGGTACTACCAAGCTTCACCCGGCCTATTCGTATTGCAACTAGCAATCTTGGTTCTACTACCGTGATCCACCATGACGAGTAATGATGTGACTTTTTTGAAGAGCGTGTAAGGCTTGCGATTTTTTTCTAGACTCTTAGTGAGTCTGTTTTATACTAGAATAATTGGAAAGAGACAAAATGAGTCTGTGGAAAAGTTGTCCTAGTGCCTTCGTTCACTTAATATTATCTACAGCATAGGCGTAGCGTGCTACGAGAACCGTAGCAGTCTACGACATGTAGCTCTGCTACGCCACTTCCCATCACATGGAATTAATAGGTGTAACAAATAATACAGTTTAATATTTAGTTTAAGAACAAAATAAAAACAAAATATCACAAAGAAAGAGAACTCACACTAACAAAATCTCAAGTAGCCAGTAGGTACAAGAACCATACAGTAGTGGTTCGAGTACTGGCAGTCGAGTCGCTGCGCAGAAAAGACTCAGGATGCCGGTGGGACCTGCCCGCACCCTGTAGACTAGGGAAATACGTCGTGAAATATTTAAGGAGATACTTCAGGCTACATAATAAATAATCTTTACATCGTATAAAGTTGCTATCCATTCCTGTCTCTCCGCATAACTTCGGCCACTTACTCCTTTTAAACCACGCAATGGATTTTGATACGGATGCCAGGAGCTCGTCACCGCTGTCCCGCTCGTAATAATAATAATATACTAAGAACGTTTGCTACCTCTAACAATGTATAAACATACAATTAAATTAGTTTTAAGCCGACTCGACCGGGTACAGTCAGCTTCAGAAGTCGCTTAACACTTAAGATCCTTGTCGTAGTAACGTATGAAATGAGAGCTGCTTGAATTTGTCACCTTACTGACAGCGACAAGGTACTAAAATGTTCAGTTACTTCTGAGCCTGAAATAATCACATTCCTAGAGAATGCCGGCGTGAAGTAGTAGCTGTACTGCATTTCGTACGATGAGTACGAGATCCAAACGCCAAAGGCAAGGAGACCTGTACGGCGGGAACGGATCAGCGACTCTCTAGTATTGCTGGTGTTATAGGCGGCCGTGATCACTTACCATCAGGTGACCAGCATCCTTGTTTGCCTTCCAATTCGTTAAAAAAAAGTTACCTCTTTAACCGAAACTTTAACTAATATTAATCAATAGGTAATAGACCGGAGCTGTCTAAACATCCTCAAGATGTGACGAAGCTTTTCCGCGCTCGTTCGCAGGCGCCATCTTTATTCACTCCGGTTCGGAAGTCTCACTCGGAACGATGAGTTGCACTCCTGCCGGGATTCAACAATCGGAAACAGTTCTCGGAAAAAAATTCTTTATTTTTAAATGTATTTAGTTTGGAACATAGTTTAAGATAAGTTAATTTAGCGTGATTGAATCTATTCTTAATAAAGAATTTTATAATAATTTAGCGACTCTTTGCACGGGTACAATCAGGATGTAATGTATAGTCGACCAAGTAATTGCTTGACTACTTTTGAACCTTATTCCCTTGTAATACGGTCGAAAAGTAGTCAAGCAATTTCTTGGTCGACTATACTGAAAAACCATTAAAAATCTTGAAATGACAGTGAAAACTGTATCGATATCCGCTTAGTTTAGAAGGAGTGCTTAGCAGACAGACAGGAACGGATAGCGAGTGTATTTTATACTATGTAAAGATGATGTAGAGATAATAAATTATCCTACTAATATTATAAATGTGAAAGTTTGTATGTTTGGATGTTTGTATGTTTGGATGTTTGGATGTTTGTTACTCGATCACGCAAAAACAACTGAATGGATCTGAATGAAATTTGGCACACATATAGTTCATAACCTGGATTAACATATAGGATACTTTTTATTCCTTAAAAATGCTTAGTTCCCACGGGACACTGATAAGTGAGTTATACGCCGCCGTGACGTCATGAACAGCAAAACAACTAATTCTCATTAATTTGTCCAGGAAATATTGCAGATTGCATGTTTCAATCAAACAAGTCTACGCGGACGAAGTCGCGGGCAAAAGCTAGTACTAAATAATAAGGATCGTTAGTTAACTCTGAGTGTAATGACGATGACTGGTGTCAGAGTGTCACTAAGTCAATTAAATAATACAAGACGCAAGTTTTTTTGTTACTTGAAACTGTAAATATAACGCTAAGCTTAATCTTAAGAGGAGCAACAACATTTCCAGTAAATAAAGCGCAGAATAAAGCTTTTACTCCGTTTTTATCAAAGAATAGTACCCCGAGTGGCGAGCGGCAGACGTCCGCGACAATGCGCCGCGACAGCCGCCGGCGGCTACAAATGACCGAGAGACAAAATATGTCGAGGACTTTTGCATTCAGTCAAATGCACGCGTTAATAAACACAGTCGTGTAAAGGGATGAAAATGAAAATGAAAAATTTATTTTGCAAGTAGGCCGTATAGGCTCTTTTACATGTCTGAATCTACTAGCGCTTCGGAAAATGGAAGATACTACTGAGAAGAAACGCCGCAAGAAACTCAGCAGTTTATTTTTTTTCCTCTCTTTTCAAAACAGATTACAGTGCAATTTATCACAATAGTTGTTATACACAAGTTACATAAAAAATAAAATTTAAAAAAAACAGTAAATAGCACAGCAAGCTTTATGCATATTGAACGTACTGGCACTACTACACTGGGATAATGAAGACCTTTAAAAAGAACAATGACAGGATCGAATTTTACGTTTTTAAAACGGTACTTAATTTAAAATGAGCAAATCAATTATATTACACACTTTTGCGGGTGGTAGGACCTTGTGCAAGGTCCGTCCGGATCGCTACCACCATCTTGCTCGCTAATCCTGCCGCTAAGCAGCAGTGCTTGCACTGTTGTGTTCCGGCGTGGAGAGCAAGACAGCCGGTGTAATTACTGGCACAAGAGGTATCTATCTTAGCCCTCTGGGTTGGCAACGCATCTGCACTCTCTTTGTTGTTGCAGGTGTCTATAGGCGGTGGTGATCACTTACCATCAGGTGACTCACTTGCTTGTTTGCCTTCCTATGTTGTATAAAAAAAAAAAAAAAACTTAAGAAGTCTCTGACGTTGCCCAAATTGCCTCTCGCGTTATTGCAAAATTATGTTACCAACAACATATATTACTGGATATTATAAGTTTAAATCATGTAACTTATAGATAGGTAAATGCAATCCAATATTATTAAATAAGAAAAAAACATCTACTTCTATACTACGGACCTTATAAGAAAGCTCAAAGTCACGCAACGAGCTATGGAGAGGGCTATGGTTGGACTTTCTCTGCGTGATCGAATCAGAAATGAGGAGATCCGCAGACGAAAGAAAGTAACCGACATAGCCCAGCGGATTAGCAAGTTGAAGTGGCAGTGGGCAGGGCACATAGCACGAAGAACTGATGGCCGATGGGGTCGGAAAGTTCTCGAATGGCGGCCGCGTATTGGCAAGCGCAGCGTAGGACGACCAGCCACAAGATGGTCCGATGACCTCATACAGGTGGCAGGAAGGCGCTGGTTGCATGCTGCTTCCAACCGGCCACTTTGGAAATCCATGGAGGAGGCCTATGTCCAACAGTGGACTTCTTGTGGCTGAGATGATGATGATGATGACTTCTATACTAAGTAGCGATTGCCTGCGACTTCATTCGTGTGAAATTAGTAGCCTAACTCCGTCAGTGATAGTGAAACTTTCTATTGGTGAGAGAATTTTTGGAATCGGTTCCGTAGTTTCAGAATTAACCCCTACATATAGTCGACCAAGTAATTGCTTGACCACTTTTGAACCTTATCCCTCTATAATACAGTCGAAAAGTGGTCAAGCAATTTCTTGGTCGACTATACAAACAAAAAAACATGTACGTAAACACCTGCAATTGTTTTAAAAATATTGTGGATAAATTGGTGTGACTAAAATTGCTTGGCCCATCTGTTCTTGTCGCAGCTTATTTTTCATTAGCATATCGTAAGTACGGCGTTTATAATTCCTGAGTAATCACCTTTCGCCGCACTTACATCTGTGCCGAAGCTCTCGTGAGGCGGTTAAATATTCATTAATTGATGGCAATAGACATGCGTGTTCCACTAATATCCCCTAGTCCATATATTCCGCCAATAAACTAAGCTAACAACATAATAAAGGTAACCCGGACGATAACTCTCCAAGACAAATGCAGCCGCGATCCCGATGGAAAGACAATACCATCCATTCTCGCCGCTGCAATATAGGGGCGCTGCCGTGTCGCACGGCTCGTGATCGCCGCCGTAAGACGTCGGCGACAATTTGTTGGACACCGGCTTTGATAATAGGTGCTTGGCTATTTTCTCGCGCCTGCCTAATGCTGTATGTTTTTTCATTGAAATAAAACAATTTAAACGGCTTATATCGATATTGTAACGTATTCAATTCCCGATTCAGGTGTCAGGTCACGGGCAAACTGAACAAAAATTGATAAAAATACTAACTACACAATCATGAAAATAAATAAACTGAAAATGAATGGTTTGTTCTGCGACACGTATACATAGAGTGAAAAAAGGTAACGCTTGAGAAGAATGCACCGCAAGATACTTATATGGTATTCACTGATGGTATTAAACCTTTTTCAACCAAAAAAAATAAATACATAAAAGAGATAAAAAAAAATTACTAAAATAACTCCCTACTTTTTGATTCCCGGACGCCAGATTTTTCAAAACTTTAAGATGGTTAAGTATAGAAACCGATCGAAAAGTAAATGATTTATAAACTATAATAGGCATAGTCGACCAAGTAATTGCTTGCCCACTTTTGAACGTTATCCCTTTATAATAAGGTCGAAGCACTTTCTTGGTCGACTATACTGAAATGTGTTAGTACAGGTAGTTCCTTTTTTATAACAACAACAACAACAAATATTCTTTATTGTACACCACATGAAAAATAATAACAATAATAATAATAGATATAATATTGATATTTATAATATCAATATTATATCTTATTATTTTTATTAGAAACAAGTTGGTGCCGCTTGGCATGGTGGAGTGGAGCTAACATGATTGCCAGAGTTTAACTATCCCTCTCCTTGCGTCTCTGTTAAACTAGTGTCATGAGAAAGGGACTTACACAGAGACAGACTAAACCTGGCTGGTCCTTTTAGGGTGACAGAACGTTGCCGCTATTTCTCCGCTTTGTAGTGAAACTAAGTTCTTGTGCAAAATAGGAGCCGCTCTAAGGTCACCATTTACTTTTCCGCAGTAAATCTCTCACCTAAACCTCTGGTTTAATACATTGATTGTTTTTGTATGAACAAGCATCACAGCGGCGCTCGTCCGCGACCGGCTCACTTTATAATTGTTTCCTCAAAAACCTATTGTTTTATTTTTACTCGACGACAAAGTAACGGTTCTTATTTGAACAAGAAAATTGGGAAGAAGTCCGTTCCCTCGAACAAATAGTCACAAAGCCCACTGAAAAAGCACTTAGGCGAAACGTCCCGCCCGGCTGCCATATAACCGTACTTTACATTTACAACAAGAAAGTGGAAATCTAATTTTAAAACGTCATTATCCGTTAATGTTATATTCGCATTCAAATTGATAGATTTCAAAATACTATGAAATTTATGTATACGAAGAGATGAAACTTGAATGAGTTACAAAGACAAACATATCAAAACTTGCTTACTGTTATGTAGGTGGATTTAAGCATGGTGTTAAAACTTAGAACAAAAAAGCCAACTATAAATACCACGATTTAAAATGGCTATCTAAATGTTCGTTTTATGTTATACTTCATGATATTAAAATTTGCCGTGTTATAACACAAAAATATTACGGTTCACACCGCTAGATGACACTGTTTTCAATAACAATAATGAATGAAAATAATTTTGAAGGAAACAGGGTTATTTAATTTGAGGCCTTGTCAGTAATTAACGTTATGGTGAAAGGAACACTTAAATAATATATTATTCATTATATTCTATACTGGCAACCAGTGCATTTTCAAAGCTGGCCACAATACCCAACTTATCAATTTGATCGTTTCATTATACGCTATAAATAATTGGCGACGACAAATCATTACTCTAATGGCTGAAAAATAGTATCACTATGCAACAAATTGGAACAAGTTACACAGGACATTTAGATAGAGATTAACTATTTTTAATTTTATTTTGTAATAAGATATTTAGCACCACCCTAGCTCTAAAACGCTACACACCATATTATGCAACGGAACGTTTTAGAAGAAAAAACAGCACTTCAAATTACCTCAAAATGTCAAAACATTCGTTTTTTGCGTTTATTCTGTTTTGGTAGCGATTTAAATTTTCCTTGTGATTATTTTCGACGAACCAGCTTGCTTATGGACTCTGATCAGAAGGAAAGATTGTGCAAAATAAAACTTGAAATCATACATAAAAACAGTGTTAGCAGTTGTCATGTATAATGATTTTATAAAGTGCGACAAACATAAAAATGATTTAATTGATAAATTTGAAGATATCTCTTTAAATTTATTCCTATTTACTTGGTGTAATGACTCTAATAAAATGATCAAAGGGATAAGGAGTGATTTTGATGAAAATTATTTAATGCAAAAGATGTGTTATGTTTTTTATAAAAAACGTAAAAAATAAAAACAATCACTGAAGTGTTTTGTATTATTGTGTCTCAATATCTTTTTCAGTTCTTGGCATTTGAAATGAGCACTGATGTTCATCCGATAACGATAACAGTGCTCATTTCAAATATTCCCTCAATAAGCGAACCAGTAGGTACACTAACGTGGCCGTTGACTGGTTCAGACCACTAGATGTCGCTATGCTTTAAATAATCTAACCGTGGAAGTGACGTCTCTATCTCAGTATATTAAAAAGGTACTCTGTGGATTTAAGAAGCTGTCACGTGACTTTTTATGATTCTACCCTTATAATTTAGTTAGATTGTCAACGCGGTGAATAAACATGACCTATAAAAGTCTGGTTATTTATTTAAAACATAATACTTACTATTTTGTCTAGAAGCAGTTACACATTTTATGTTTTATAGTATGTGTTTGTGTTTAACTTCAACAATTAAATAATATACATAAAAACTTATACTTGCTAAAAGATATCAAATCTTTGCGTGGAACCGAAGATACTGGAAGCATTTACCTCTTTATACAGCTAAGCTTATACGCTGTGCGAGGTAGCTACCAGCTCTCCTCTATATCTCATTTTATTAGCACTAAAATTGTGATGATTATTAAATCGTTAACAACTTAAAACTACATTTAAATAAATCCTCCAAATTAAAATAACTAGGTTTTCTTCTGTGTCAGTCTACCCGCTATTTGTTAAAGCCACGCGGGGCGGACTAATAACCAACACAGCGCAGATGCGACTATGTGAGTGCTTGCATTTGCAGCAAATACTGAATTCATTCCTTTGTTCACACGTGGTTTTATTCTTATACTTTCTAATAACCGTATACCGTATATGCGGGTGGTAGGACCTTGTGCAAGTTCCATCCGGATCGCCACCACCATTTTGCTCGCTAATCCTGCCGCTAAGCAGCAGAGCTTGCACTGTTGTGTTTCGGCGTGGAGAGCAAGACAGCCGGTGTAATTACTGGCACAAGAGGTATTCCACCTTAGCCCTCTGGGTTGCCAACTCATCTGCAATCTCTTCGATGTTGCGGGTGTCTATAGGCGGTTGTGTACATTTACCATCAGGGTGATCGATTCACTTGCTTGTTTGCCTTCCTATTTAATAAAAAAAAAAGCTTAAATTGTGCGGTAATGAACGCAAATTCTATTCTAAAAACTAGAAACGATTTTTTTTTCCTAACTGTTCCACGTCCCGTAATTCCGTCTCAAAGATGTGAGTAAACAGACTTAGTATTGATTCGTCGGAGATCGTTTGTTTACGCCTCGTCTGCTCGGCGTGACAGAAAACAGCTCCGTCACCCGCCATCAGTCCTCCAGCAAACGGAACGTCTAAGCTTGGCTCGAAAAAAACATGCAATGAAAATATGTTGTTATGGTTATCATGCTCCTGAGGCTTTTCCCGTTTCTTCATCTGGGGTACGCTTTGATCATGATCCCAGATTTGGCAGATCAGCTACTGCCTAACAGGGAAACCCGAGAACCCGACCAATAGAAGCATGGTTGCATATGCAGATACATGAACGTGCAGTTTTCCTTGTTCTACTACTGTGCCGTACTGTGATGTTTTTTTTTGTGATTGTTTTTGTGAACGTGGGTATTGTTTTTTCTAATGTGGCCCTAGATAAAATTATGGTTCCGTGTTTTGTAGTAAAAAACCTCAATAATTTCTAAATGCAGTTTCACCAGTTTCCTTTCCCGTAGACTACGAGTATACGCAAACCTACTCGAAAGTGGAGTTTCCCTGAACTAATGAACTAATTAGATATAAACTGGAACTGAACTCTTTGGGTCGATGGCACCAAACTGACATCGTTTCGTGTACAGGATTTTTCGTATTGTTTGCCAACTCCAAAGTAAATAAACATTTCTACCTAAATCATTTTTCTGTTATCTACATCATCATTTGTGCTAAAGGATTTTAGCTGCAACCGAAGATTCTGGATTTTTCTTAAAAGTTAATCGTAGTGAAAGTTTACGGTATCAGCAGAAAATACTTTAGGAAAAATTCTGATTTGTCCTAAACTGATGAAAAGGATAAATGTAATTAGAGATTTCGATATAGACCGTTATACCTATCACTGGTGACGGAGATTTATCCAAAACGTTTGAGAGATTATCTAGAACGGTAGGTACTGCTAATTGGAACTCGACAGGATGTTTGTGTTTCGACTAGATCTTATTATCACTTCCTTTATAAATGTCCCCGCGTGGCTGTGCTCAGTGTTATTCTCTAGAATACCGAGGAAACATAGCGGCGATTTGTTTCAAATGAGTCTTTACAGAGATGTCGTTTAATTAGGGTCGCCCGTCGAGCAATTACCGAGCTTATTAAATAAGAAACGCTGTGTCCTCAGATCGGGCTGCGTAACGACTCCCTCATCTTTATTTACGAGCATTCCTTCATTTATACATGCGCTGTCAGAGGCGGTATAGGTATATAAGATATAAATAATGGGGAAGCACAATATGGTTGGAGACATGCGTAATTGAAAAGGAATATGTTCGATACTTTCCTTGCTAAATAAAATGATGATAGAATATAATTTTACTTTCATTTTCCACGTGGAATAATCGACCTAACATGCAGTGTCGACTACCGCACCACCAAATGCCAATTAGACTCCTAGTGCTTTTTCCTGTTTGACAGATTTGAGAGCATAAAATAGTTTTTTTTTTTTCATTATAAAACTTTCAATAGTTTCACAAATGTGGTCATCTCATCATATCCACAATGCACTCCGTGCTGCACCCGCGTCCCGCAACTTCGCAATGATTGCTAATTCCCCCGAGCGCGGCTCATGCATACATTAATAACATTATACTAGAACGTGCGCGGCCGCCACTATTTCTATGCGAGGTTTGAACATTGTTGTCAGAAATATAATTTAATATACGAATTTAACGGGCACGCGGCGTCAGGCCAAGTAGTAAACGTTGTCAACAAAACATCTCACGACCGAGGCGACCATTCATCAACCTTTCACGTTATTTTTATAAGCGAGTGAGCATCGGGAAGATCATGGAACCGTCAAAGGGGCTGATAGCCGGTCCCCCGCGGCGACGCGTCATATCTGTCGGGGGCCATTAGCGACGACGGAACCCTCGTCACGCGGGCCCCGCGCGGACCCCCCCGACCCGGCGATCCACATAAACAATAAAAACTCGACTTCATTTTAATAGCGATGTTTGTCGTCGATTGTTACAGTCGCTTCCTTCCGGTGGCATGTTGTTTTATAGTGCGGGCCCAGTTTATTTGCCCGGATGCTTGACCTTTTCGAGGACCATTTTTTATCATAGTAAACACTCAATTGTTTCCCAGTTCGCCAAATTTATACAAGTTTGACTACGTTACTTCAAGTTAAAGTCAAAATATATTTATTCAGATTAGGCTTCCAGGAAGCACTTATGAATGTCCTAAAATTTACCACCTTGTACTACATACGTACTTACTTACATACTGTTCCTAGAGCTTATACGAATGGGTGCCTGTTCGGTACCGTAGTTGTAAGTTCATCATATTACTTTTGTGGCCGTTTCTTGACCAGCCATGTTTATATTATTCGAGTGCATCTCTATGTGCGCCTCTTTCTTATGACACTAGCTTGACAAAGGCGCATCGCGGGTGAAATTAAAACTGAGCTGTTACAGCCACTGACCACTGAATTAACTATTTTTATCTACACACATATCATAAGTGCTCAATAACGCGTTCAAAAACCATAGAAAATTACCATTAGTTATTATTACAACCAATGTTATTATAAGAATTGTCTTGTCTGTGGTAGTAAGTAAATCTGTTCTTTATTGGGTAGTATGTATTTCTTAGTAGTCTGTGTTTATTGGTGATCACATTACCGATATCTCGTGACATTATGAATTTAAATTTGGAACAGCTGTCAAAATTCAAGTTGGTCTCTATTCTAGTACCCACAGATATTAAAACAGTTATCGATACGAAACGTCAACTCAGTATGTTTTTTTAATTTAAACGAACGACATTTGATCTCGAGAGACATGACAATAGGGACTTCATTCGTTTGTCTATGGTTTAAAAAAGTTTGTCTTGGCGGATAGATCGAATGGCCGCCATGACTAGTTGTCATTCGTTTGTTGGTTTTTTGCTGTTACGGTTTTTTGCAGTTATGATATGTGTGTAGATAAAGAATGTATATAATTAAACACTCGTTTTATAGCAGTTGCATAAAATACTATTTTCTTTAAGTTTGACAGTAGATTAACGACTTCGATTTGCTTTTTTTTCAACTTTGGTACAAACACTGATTAAATATAAAGGTTCAATTTAGGTGAAGGAAGAAATGCACTGATTTCCAAATACAAAAACCTCACGTGTGAGACTCGATGCATAATTTTCGCCTATTGTCGGTAGCACTTTGATTTCAACAATTATATACGTTGGGACAAACGTGACAATATCCGTTTGTACACGTCTGTCAAACGCGTAACATAAGCATTGTTACGTTCAAGGCGAGTCCTTTGTCGTATTGTTCGTATGCGTACATAGCTGTTTGCTTGGGTTGGTATTGCACACAATATCACACCTAGCGAACCGGAGATCGGTCAGGGCATCCATTGCAATCGATATCGAATCAGCTTAGTTCCACTCAATTGGATGTGACTTACTCGAAATAGCAAAATACGCTGTTACACCTTAATGTTGCCTTTGATAATGTATAAGTTTATCGATCCTCAAAGGATAATGTTTACCTACAAAGTAACCAGAGAAAGCATAACAAACGGTACACCGCTGGGTGTTTGGAAATGGTCTCAATTTGCATTGGCTATCCTTCGCTTGAAAGAGAGTGTGCCTACTGTGTTAAACATCATGTGAAATATTACTGTATAATTTTGTTTTATTTAAAAAAACTACACCTCAGCAAGTTTCTTACCGGTATCTTCTTATCGGAGGTTTATTCCGAACAGGTGGTAAATTTTCTGAAGAAATGCTTCCTGTAAGCTAAATCTGCATTAAGATATTTAGATCTGTTATTAATTATAATGAAGTGTTATGTATGTGCTCGGCCTGCAACAGAATACCAATGTTTTGCTCCAATGAGCGTTGTCCACTGAGCCATATCCTTTTTCCACTTCTGCAGCGCCAGTTTTATATATTGTTTATTATTATGGTTCACTTATTACGTTGGTCTGTTTTGTAATGTTCATTGTGTGCTAAAGATTTGGATGTATATAGCAGATACGCTATGCAGAACAGAAACATTGTCACAATGAGTTACGGTACATGCCAGTATATGGTCCGCAATTCAGCCGCCGCAAAAAAGCCGCTCCTATGAACTTTGCTGCTGTGTTGGTAAAGAATTTTTACTTTTTTATATAAAATTTGAAGGAAAACAAGCAAGTGGGTCACCTGATAGTAAGTGATCACCACCGCTAATAAAGGAGATTGCAGATGCGGTGCCAACCTAGAGGGCTAAGATGGAATACCTCTTGTGCCAGTAATTACACCGGCTGTCTTGCTCTCCAAGCCGGCACACAACAGTGCAAGCACTGCTGCTTAGCGGCAGGATTAAAGAGAAAATGGTGGTAGCTATCCGGACGAACCTTGCACAATGTCCTTCAACTCGTTAAACATATTTTACATTTTTTATTTATTTATTGGGTTAAGTGTGATAAATAAAAGCGTCTGCTTCTTACGCTTGCATACATGAGTTGTGGGCCATGTACTAACTCAGCGTGTCAATTTGTTTGTTTGTACAGCGTGTCTAGTTTATACGTAGTAGGTATTTGTTGTGTGTATGTGTTTCTGCACTACAGAAACGGTTTATCTATCTATCTTAATACTAATTCACTATCGATGCCCACAATGGTAAGGCTGTGGCGCGGGGCCTCGGACGGGGCCCTTCTAATCCATTAGACGCCTTTATTGGCCCGTATCGGCCGCGATACCGCTGTGGCTCCATATTTAATCAGCGAGAGGGCCGTCGCGGGACGCGCTCAGTATCGATACCGGATACTAGAGCAGAGAATAAACAATACCTAGTACTAGTACTAACACTAGGTGCCCGTTGATGCGCATGTCGGCTTTGCGGTTTCATACAAGGCTTGTTAAAGCAATATGTGGTATCCATTCATTAGCCGCTAGTATGCGTAAATTTGAGCTACGGTTTTCGGCAGCAAGCTGAATTTACATTTGCATTGTTAACGTGAACAAGTTTCAAAAATGTCATTAGAATAGAATACTTTATTTGCATAGAATAAGTCATTTTTCATTAAAACAAAACAAAACATTGTTGTACTGGTCTTTGCGGAATTTACTTCAACATTGTATTAGGCAACGGAACTAGGCATGCGTTTCAAGTGAATCGATCTGAAAGTAGCTCAAAATTGAAGAACCAAGTTTTTAACGAAAAAACGGACAAATTTGCGAATTGAAGTTAAATGAAAGCCTGAGAAAAATGATGATGTACAACTTCGTACTGACGTCATGTTTGATTTCGAATGCCGATTAGCGATTACATGTAAACAGACAGGTGGCATTATTATTGTAAAATTAATTGGCTATAGTGATCTCATCGACAGCATGTTCAGAGGCAGCACTAGCGGCCGCGGGTCAAGGTCGCCGTGTGTTAATTAGGGCGAAAGCCCGCCGCGACCATGGCCGCTGCGGCCGCGACCGCTCGCGCCACCGCGACCGCTTGTCGCTCCGCTTGTGGGTATGCTGGAGCTACTCTTTAATGTACTATACCATGATGAAGGTCTATTGAATTATTTAGTCGAACCATCTTAATGGAAGAATAAAACTACTTTTATTTTCTGGTAAACAGGTGTTAACTTACAATATTTATTTTTATTTGCGTTTCTTGGACCATCACGTAACAGCCTCTCAGTGTCTACGGTTTCAAAGGTTTGAATCATAATACAAAGTCACATCTGCATCATAAAGGGTACTCTTGGTACACACGTCGACCACTCATCGCCGAATTAAGGCACGCTCTAGTCGTTAGACTCTCTGTATACCTAAACGTTTATCAAATATTTCGAACCGTGTAGTCCTAGTTAAAAGGAATGATAAGTACAATTTTGGGTTGAATTAAGCAAACGTCTTTAGCGTTTGTATAACTTTATTGTTAATTTTAAAATTGGTAAAATAATTAATTACAATATGACATCATACTGCGTTTAATGGCATTATTATTTGCTACCATATAAATCTTGCCTTAACCCATCAACAGCTGGTTGACGTCCCGGGCCCGTCCTTATTATTATTCCTTCCTCTCCCCCTCCCCCCCCCCCCCTCCGTCCGGCTCATTAGCTCCCGCCGCCGGCTCCGCGGTGCATTCGCTCGGCTCGTCGCGTTAGATGCGTCACTTCGCATCCATAGCCCTGGGCATTGACCAGTGCATCTATTCGGCATTAGCCTAGGATCTATGAAAGCGACCCTAAACCGGCGGCTGTGATGTATAATTCCACCAAGTCCACGTTAGCTTAGTGATATTTCCGATACACCACATGTTCCTGCTCCAGAGAATAACGGCACATTTTCTAACCCCGCCCGAGCTCGTTGATCTCGGATTGAAATATAAAGGTGCGCCTGTCAGCAAGTCAAGTACACTACTCACCCCGAGCTGTTCTCCGAATTAAAGGTGCAAAAGGTAGACGTTAGGAATTAGGCCGCCCTAGCGGATGACCCATAAAACTGGTCGAACAAGCGCCGAGACGAGGGTCAATTTATCGGTTCATCGCGCGCCGCCCGCGCGCCCTCGGGGACAATTCGTTCCTGTTTTAATTTCCGACTCGGACGAAAAACTACAACCACTAAAATGTTGCATTCGTCTTCGGACCGTTCGGCGACCTGTCGCGCGGGTAGCGACCTACTTTAGAATGTGAAATACACTAAGTCTGGCGAACATAACGAATTTATAGCACGGACGGGAATGTGCCCTGTAAAATGCCGCCGCCCACGGCTTCCGAGCCACCGGCGGGCCGATGCCATCTTCTTGTTTTTAGTTCCCGTACGCGTGGCAGGAATTCTAATTTGAGGTGACGCCGCGCGCCAGGCTGCGAGACTCCTCGGCTCCATATTAGCTCTCCGAGCTCAAATCTAGGGCGGCGATGTTTGGACACCGACACGCGTGCGGCGCGGGCAAACTTCCCGTGCCTTGTTTGGCCAAACTCGCTCCTGTCGCTCATGACGTAGGATTTACTTCCTAACCACTCTAGTTCCGCTTGGGCTGTTGTTGCTTTGTGTTCATTTATCTTGTCTAACAGGGATAGTCATCTGGCGCGCCATAGCGCTCATTCGAAGTGAAACTGCATGCTACTTAGTATACAAAGTTCACCCTGAAACAGATTTTGTATGTCCTGAGGGCTTGGCGGTCTAAGATCGAGACGTTTCGTAAGATTTACTAGACGCTGGCTGCACAATCGATGGTGGCCTAGAGCGCGGGCATCGGGAGTATGTCGAGTACTTCAGCGCGACTGCGGGGCAATCCTCAGAGCTGATTTAGCTGAGTTTATTTGCCGGCGGCGACGCGGGGGGAGGCGCAAACAGCTCGTTTCTTCGCTGCGTATTTGCCGAGCCATTACTCACCGCTCGCGCACGCCCTTTAAACAGAATAAGTTAATCCAGGACTGACTGAACTGTTTACCTTCTATTGCAGCATGATATTCAGCTCTACTACCATAGCCACTTAATGTGTTCGGTCACCGGAGAAGATTTCAGTGTCAATTAAATCTTTGCGAAATTTTCATTACATCCTGGCATTTAAATGTATGTTCGGTAAAACCAGATTTTCTCATATATGGGAGCCCTTTATCCAATGCCTTTCGTGGAGTGAGAGCTTAACTATTAGCGTCCCGACCCGAGCGGCGCACAAGCTCGCGCCGCGGTAATCACGCTGCGCGGCGTTCAAAGGATTTCGTCGGTTAAAGTGATGAGTTTGGATTCACGTGCATCGAATTATTAGCTTATGAATGCGAATATTCCGAATTAATTTCTAGCACTTCATGAATATCGGAGCTAAGCTTTGAAATCGTGCTGCCAATTGCACGTAAGCCAATTAGTTTTATGTTTAAGCTTGCACATAGACCAACTTAAAAAATGTTTGCGTTATTTTCGGAGCATAAGTACGCACTATTTAAATTCCCTTTCTATACATCACATTATTCAATTTAAGCGCTAAGATAGACTCGCTACTTAGGTAGCCGTAAGGTGTGAATGCAGTTGCTGGTTTATTCGCTTGACAAAAAAGTCGTGGGCAGATCTTTTTGACCTCTTCAACTGTTTAAGTATAGATATATATGTTGCTGACTATAATTATGAAGCGGAAATGCCGACGTGTTACCGGTCTAGCAGTAGTACCGATGTTACAGAAGTGCTGGTGTAGTAGAAGTACCGTTGTAAGTGAAGTTCCAATGTAGCAGAAGTGCTGATGTAGTAGAACTGCTGAAGAAGCATGAGTCCCGGTATTGTAGTGTGGACACACACGCAGCGTCGCCCGGGCTGCAGTGTTACTTCTTGGCCGCGAGCCAGCTCGCTGCATTAGCGACGCGAAGACGCTAAAAATTAAACCCGACGGAACTGCCGCTCAAACGTTATGAAGTCAACAAACGGATTAAGCTACACCAGCTGGTTAGGCAACCTGAACAATATGAAAGTTTATTATTACTATTAGTACCTACTCATGTAGGTTTTAAACTCTCAATGAGTTTATGAGTTTCTTACATTTGACCGCGCTCCCGATATGATTCAGTTAATACAATGCTTCTCTGTAATTAATAACACAGTATTATATCTAGTTTTACTGAATCTGAGTAGGATTGACGGTGAACTTAATGTCACTGTACAAAATGCGATATATCGTCCGCCCTCCCGCTCACTGCCGTAACTCTAATCTAAACTAGAGTACGTATACGTAGTTAGCTAGTAGGGGAACGGCATACCCTATTTTTAATTTACAGCTGTATGTTCTTCATTGCATTTAAACTCTTAAGCTGTTTTAAGCTAACTAGCAAACAAAGCCTATTCCAATAGTTTCTGCGACCGATCCCCGCTAACGGCGACCGTCGTGTAATCCAACTAACACACTCGCGGCGCCAACTTTCCTTATTAAACGCTGTAAATCTGCTCGCTCTCATATTGAAACTGCGGGTACAACTTGCGATGAACTATTACCTAATGCAGCCCCGTACACTCGCTCGGAGACGCTAAGCGTTCAACTGTCGCTTCATTGCGGTTATAGAATAGAATAATAGAATAGAACCATTTGTTTCAGGCTGCATAGGCCCATAGAAAAAATACATTAAAGACTAACATACATATTTATAAAACAAAACATTAAAATTAGCAAGTTACTTCGGCGACGTGTGGCCTAGTTTTGGGGTGCCCAGCAACCGTCCGCGAAAACGACGGAAAGCGACTCCCTTCGGCCAGAATTCCTGCTTCATGTAGGTCCACATATGATCGCACCACACACAAAGGACGTAAAGTTAACGTTATAGTTGTTATTCTTCTGAGTACGGATAGGCTGACATCTATATTCTTTTAGTATATTTTTGGCTTACCAATGCCTAAAAACCAGTGATATGTGTCGGAGTTAAGGACGCCCAAAAGCTACAGTTTCTGGCTCGAATTTATTGTCATTAAACTATACGCTAAACTGGAGCTTTACCGCGCAGAGAACATATTTTATTTACCCCTACACAAGAAGACTGTCTACCATTCAATACATGTAAGAATCTTGAAAGTTTGAAACAACTTATTATCATCGTCACAGCACAAACTTATCGCCGCTTTAATGACTTAACCAGCTAGTTTCTTTGATAAATCTTTCCGCTCAACAAAGAAGTAATTTGCATAAACCCACGCGATCACACTCTGCGACGCTCCGAGCTACTCCAGATCCTGAAGCTTGATAAACTTGAAGGGAACTAATAAACCTAATTACCTCGGAAAGACTTGCGTTTTCGATCCAATTATTCGACACTCGCAGTTATTAAAGCGCCCGCTACACGCGCTCCGCTAAATATTTAGCTCGCGGATGGATCGGATTCTCTGTGAGCTGATTTAATTATTCAGCTGAATTCTTTGTTGCGCGCCGTGCGACTTGCTAATACTGACACAACAACGTGGGATGCCGTTTGGTGGCGAGCGTTTGTCATGTTAAATTCGTCTTTGGATTTAAAAACAGCAATATACTGTTTGTACATTAGCTTTCAGATAAGTCAGAGTTAACAGAGTGTACAAAAAGAAAACAATAGATTTTTACGTTACCCTATGTGGTGGTGTTTACATATTTTTGAACACTTTCTCTGCGTCATTATTATTATAGAATGGTATGGAAATACAAAGCTTTCTTCGTCATGGAATAAATCTTCAGACATTGTGAGCATTGCGTGTCGGTAAACTGTTATGCCGGTTGAAAATAAACAAGACCAAGAGCGGGTAGTTCGTAAAACTCATGCAGCTAAACAGCACTAAAATACACTTCACTTCAGTCTACTCGCGACCACGGCCGTTGCAACACGCCGAAATGTCGAGGTAAATTAACAATGATTTTACCGCGTTAGAATCCCGTTTCACGTTATAAATACGTGTGATAATAGCGAAAGTTTAAAAAGGTCGTTCATTTTAATGTCTAACATTTGAATTCAGGACCTTTTATAATTCTTAATTGGAGATCAAAGTTTTAATTTCCCCAATAGTGTCTGTATCGAACCCCGCCGGGCGCTGCGCGCAACGCAGATAATTTCCTTAACCAAACAGCACCCGACACCGCTCGCCACTCCAGCTAAACTAACTCCCATACAACCTTTATGTAGCAAGAGCACGAGCGGATAAAGTATTTTCTGTCCTCTACCATTTCTAGAATATATTTCAACGCCGGTACCGTCTCGTTGTGCTCTAAAACGGTTATACAGTTGGTCAAAAGACTGTTGGCTACAATGGAAATAGTCACACAATGTTGTCATCCTAATAAGTTGAGGCATTCAGAAACATTATTTATTTCTATTGTTGCTATTTTAAAATATGGTTATTTTTGTAAATAAACTCTAAAAAAATAAAGATTTATATTTTTTTATCCCGCAACACCAAAGGGATTGCAGATGTATTGCCAACCCAGATGGCCAAGATGGAATACTTCTTGTGCCAGTAATTGCACCGGCTATTTTGCTCTCCACACCGGAACACAACAGTGCAAGGACTGCTGCTTAGCGGCAGAATTAGCGAGCGGTGGTAGCGATCCGGGCTGACCTTGCACAAGCTCCTGCCACTCGCAAATAGGCACTAATTGTTTAATCCGTGACGTAGTGTCGCAATTGTCACAAGAAAGCAAAAAAAATTGAATGAAACTTTGCGTATTTTTTGTGCTATTGAGCAATTTCCAATATAATAGTTTCACACAACTAATATTATTAAAGTCAAGGAATCAAAGCGATCATTGCAAAGTTAAAAGCATTTAACTTTACTCGACTGTTACCTATTACGCTATTACGCACTTGTTCAAATCCCTTTGTTCTCTTGTTCGGGCTATTTTTGGTACAGAAACAAACAACTTTTTCGGTGTACGTATTGATGTACTTGTAGATAAGTGGTACTTCACACTGAGTTCTTACAAACGGGTCTTTACAATAATAACAAACATTTGCATTCGTGGTTTAGCTTCTATTGTGGTCATGTGACGTTACTTTTTAGTCAAATCTAAAATTGATTTTTACAGACATTATCCGAGAAATTATGGTTCGATGTAACTATATAAGAAACAATGTGAAAACCAGAATACTAATATTTTAGGCTTCAATCGTTGATTTATCAAGATGTCTTTGAAGGGAGCAGAACGAAGGGACAAAAGCTTCGCGCGTTGACGAGTCTGCTAATTAACGTACGAGTTATGAACAAGCGAGTGCGAGTAATAACTAAAACGACAAGTTTGACTTTAATTTATGTCCGCGGCCCGAGTGCCAGTGTCATCGGCGGGCCGCGGCCGCGGGCTCTTTGTGCGAGTTCACCCCGTCCTCATGTTTATTTTGCGGCGCGCGGCCGCGCGGCCACTGCTTGCTCATTTTAATTTATGTCCGCGGCCCGAGTGCCAGTGTCATCGGCGGGCCGCGGCCGCGGGCTCTTTGTGCGAGTTCACCCCGTCCTCATGTTTATTTTGCGGCGCGCGGCCGCGCGGCCACTGCTTGCTCATTTTAATTTATGTCCGCGGCCCGAGTGCCAGTGTCATCGGCGGGCCGCGGCCGCGGGCTCTTTGTGCGAGTTCACCCCGTCCTCATGTTTATTTTGCGGCGCGCGGCCGCGCGGCCACTGCTTGCTCATTTTAATTTATGTCCGCGGCCCGAGTGCCAGTGTCATCGGCGGGCCGCGGCCGCGGGCTCTTTGTGCGAGTTCACCCCGTCCTCATGTTTATTTTGCGGCGCGCGGCCGCGCGGCCACTGCTTGCTCATTTTAATTTATGTCCGCGGCCCGAGTGCCAGTGTCATCGGCGGGCCGCGGCCGCGGGCTCTTTGTGCGAGTTCACCCGTCCTCATGTTTATTTTGCGGCGCGCGGCCGCGCGGCCACTGCTTGCTCATTTTTATTACTCTTTCATTTCCACTCGCCTGTCTTGTTTAATTAGGAAGGGTAGCACTCTATGCCTTTTTATCTTTTAATATTGCCGTGTTTTGATTTTAATAGTGTACTTCAGCGTGCCGGGGGGAACGCTGTTGTTTAATTGCGGTTTGCAACTTTTATTTCAGGCAAAAGTAACTCAATATCATTATCTCGCTTCTGATTTATCATCGCGAGCGGCAAGGATCACCGCTTATCTTTACGACCCATGAAATCCTTTCGTTATGCACAATCTTGAATACAATTATTTTAACGAGCTTGATATTGAATTACCTGAATGGTTCTCCTTTCGGAAGGAGCCGCAAATCTGGCTTGTTACAATAATAGCTGCAGTCGTTAGCTTTTTGAATGTCTGGCGCAGCGGAGGGCGCGGGACGGGGGCGGTCGGCGGAACCGTTTTCAGGTGGCGCTTATCTGTGTGTCGCTCGTTTCGCTAATTTTGCTGCAGAAGCGAGCCTCGAGCGCCCTCGGCTGGATAGCTCTCGGCGCGAGCCGGCTCGTTACCGCGCGGCGTCCACCGCCGCTCCTGGCGCGCGTGCAGGACGGCGGCCCGGCGTGACGCGGCAATGGACGCGTCTCGGCGCGTTCCGCGTCTAGCGCACCTGAGCGAGATCATATCTTTTTGATGCTGCCGCTGAATTGTATTTCGAGTCCGTGGCGTCGGTTTGCACCTCGCGGGCGATGCCAAATCTTATGCAGCCTCACTTGCTGACGCTGCGATGAAATCCAATCAGTACGTGTTCCTTATCCTATTCCATCAGCACAAAACGGGCCCTCGGGGACTTTATTTTATCAACTGTATTATGCGGCTTGACGATATTTTGCTTCAAAACCTCAACTTCATATCGAGCGGAGAGATCTGCTCCACTCAGCATAGAGTAGAGACTACGATAATCCTAAGCTTAGTTTAAAAACTTTAATGATGGAAACAGAATATTTATTTATAATACTTATGCCTTATTAGAGCCATAAAATTCCCAAAAATCTTTACTATTGTCAGAGTAAGTGGAATAACATCGACACTTTAGAGGTACTGTCACTCACTGTGTACAGCGGCGCTCACTACCTCTACAATCAAAATACCTCCGAATAATTTGAGATGATGATAGGTACGTACAATTCATGAAATTTAATGGCGGCGATGACTACAGAATATTTAATCCGCCCGTAACCCTCTTATGATAAAGCGCCATAATTACTCGCGGGTAGGCTGCGTAAGGGCGCGTACGCACGGCAATCAGTCGCGGCGCGGTCACGCGCGCGCGATAAATTCCACGCCGCCCGCGCACCGCCCGCTCCCCGCCCCCCGCTCCCGACCGGCTCGCGTCGCGCGCGCTTTACGACGCGCGTGAGCACCGCGCCCGCGAGTGGCGCCAGCCGTTTCTGCCCACTCTACGTGGGCGCACTTAAGCCGGGAGCATTAACGACTTCTTTACTTTTGTGGCATTGTTACTTTGTTAAGTTTTTGCTCTTCGCGAAAAACGAAGCGTTTAACCACAAAGTCCATTTATTTACACTACGAGTACAATATCAAAGAGTTCTACCGGAAATTGTATCCATTATATTTTCGCAGCGCAAAATAAAAAGAGGATAAGTAAACTTTTTAATAAACCGGGGCGTCTGCTATCGGTGGCGCGCGGTATGCGGCGCTCGTCGCCGCTGTCTCATTTCTTTCTTTTTAAATTAGAGCGGGACGTCACGTGCAGGCTCCGTGCGTCTCGCTCGAGTAATAATATTCATAATTCACTCTTATTAGAAAGCGACGCGTGACTAAACTCTCCGCCGACCAATAAAGGTGTCACGACGGTACGTGACGCGCGCGGCGCGGGCGGCAGCCACGATTGACACTTGTTAACTCAGCGCGCCACGCGAGGCTCACGGTTGAGAGTGGCATGCATATATATTATAACATGTTAGTGTCGTTTTTAGTAAAAGAAACTACCACAGGACCTTGAAGTAAACGGATCATTCACGAATTTCAAGTCGAGTTATTGCCTTACACGTCGGACCTGTGGGCTTGAACAACTCGACTATTTAAATACGAGAATTTTTGGTTTATTTGAAATAAACGCATGAACGGAGTTCAATTTAAGAAAAACTATATCAAACTGTTCTACATATATTTACCAAACAACTAAGAAGCGCCTGATGGAGCTGCCAAGAAAAATAAAGAATTAACATCCCGTAACATACGAAGCTTTTGAAACCGAGATCTAAAATGTAGCTGCATAATGGACGTGGCCCGGTGCGCTCGCGCCGGGTGTGCCTCAGCGAGGTTCTCTCTTCTATAACTTTGGCTATTATTTGCTTTATAAATAAAAAACTGCATTATGAACTGTTTTTGTCGACTACTTACTTAGGCACAAAGCTGACCGTGCTTTCTAGTACTAACTGATCGTAATCTTTACATACCTAGTATAAAATAGAGTCCCTATCCGTTCCTGTATGTTCTAATATCTTCGGCCGCTTACTCCACCTAACCCACGCAGCGGATTTTGATACAGTTTCCACTGTAATTTAGATAATTTTTTATGGAAGGTTTTGAGTACAATATTATTATGCTAATTGTACCCATGCAAAACCGGGACAAGTCGCTTGTAAGAAGTAATTTGACGTGGCGGCCTGTACAGCCGTTTAGACGTATTCCTAGAACAATTATGAGCAGTCGGGCCGCCGCACGCCTCCGCCGGCAGCCGTCCGCCGCGCAGGTACTTCGGAGCGCTCCGCAACTTTTCCTGTAAAGCCGGCGCCGCCGTAGTGTTTGCGAACAAACTTGGCCCCGCCGCGCTATCTGCCGTCGCCGCAGCCTCACTCTCGCTGCGAGATTAGTTCTAAATAATACGTCTCAACTATTATAATAAATCACGAGTACAATAGTTAACCGGTTCCAAAGAAAGTTCGCCTTTCTCTACGTGCCTTTGAGTGTAGTCCCGAAATAATTGTGACGGGAGGGGGGCGTGTGTGGTGGGGAGGGTATAATACAAATCCCGAGCATCGTATATCAAGGGCGGAATATCTTAAGCTATTGTGCGGTTACGTAAGCGGAAGTGTTGACTTCACTTTAGGCTCGTGCTGCGTTTGGCTCTGCTCGCGTGCCACGGCGCACGGCGTCAGCGTCGGCGGGCAAGTGTCTGTGGGCGAGGATAGTTTTCTGTTAATGACATTAATGGTTAAGCTGTGTAAAAGCTGCTACCAAGAACTAAGTAGGTATGGATAAAATTAATAGGTATGTTGTTATTTTTTACGTTAGTATCTAGTTATGTCGGTTTACAACACAAACAAGTATCTACTTCATTATATTTCATTGCAGATGATATTTATTATTAAATTATATTAGATAAAATATTTATTTATTTATTTATTAATAGCGGTGGTAGGTAAAAGGGTGGAGGGCTCGTAATCATTACGTGCCAAATTTGATTCCAAGCGGTCGCCATGCACCAATGAGTTTATGAAGGTCAGGAGATAGATATCACTATAATATATTTACCGAACCTGCCGTATCTAGGATCTAACCAAAGCGTACTAAAATAGTTTCAAAATCAAAACTTTTATATTCTATTTTTCGACTAACTTCTGAAGCTAAAGCTACAAATTCTCAAACTACAGTACTTACATAAGTTAAGAAGACTCATTAGTAAAATTGTGATCGCTTGGGATCGAACTTGGTATATACCTGAGAATCTCGATTTCATATCTCCTGAGATCGCAAACTTATATTTATCGTAATCCTTTAAAAGTTAATTACGCCACTACGCTTAATTTTGTATTACCGTTCGTTACGTCACCGACAAAACTATTCCGATCAAAATGTTTGACATTTACTCGCATGGTGAGTGCTGACACCCCTGACTTTGGTCGAGTGTGCTGGCGCGAGGAAGGTGGCGCCGGCGCGGGTCCCACTGGCGGGGAGCCAAGCGTTATGTATTCATGCTCGAATATTTCGCAGCGGGCACCGAATCCGCGGCCTCCGCAAACACTGCATACATTACTCCCAACAACTCACCTGAAGGGATAATAAGGGTTAGTAATATACTACAAAAACAATACGCATGCCGAGCTGATAACAGCCGGGTAAAGTTTAACCGCGAGCAGCGTTGCCCGGCGTCCGGATAAAGCCGGACATAGTGTAGGCTTTTCGGATGCGTGCCAGGGCAAATTATAGATGATGCTTTCGTTCGACTTTTTACATTTAACCACTTCCATTACAGTAGCATTGAGTTAGTATTGAATGACTAATAATATAGAAGACTGATTAATTAAATAATGTTATTTCATTAAATTACCTTAAACTTCAATGGCGTAAAGCACATGTAAATGCACGTGTAAAGTTTAAGGCATCGGTAAGATCTTATGGTAAATGATCAAAAATCATGGTTTCAACTATCTTTGCCGTGTCCATATCCAGCCTTTTTACCCAAATATCCGGCTAAACTGGCTGGTCTGTCCGGCTACTCGGTTTTAAGTTCTGTTAACCTAGTTCCATAAGATCTATACCTTGTAAGCCTGAGCTGAGGTCTCACAGACAGCACGATGGCATGTGCGTAACGGATAGT
Organism: Ditula angustiorana; assembly: GCA_963691745.1. Classification (NCBI taxonomy): domain Eukaryota; kingdom Metazoa; phylum Arthropoda; class Insecta; order Lepidoptera; family Tortricidae; genus Ditula; species Ditula angustiorana. Next base: position 18,426,447 of record OY829473.1, read on the forward strand.
TACGTTCGAATTTTTACCTGACTGCCGCCACATGGGAGGGTTATGTTTTCAAGTGTTTGTGTTTTTATCCTTGTTTGTTGTGTGTCGCACTGTGTAGTTGAACGTGTAATTGTTCACCACCACAGAATAAATCATAGTACAAGAACAGAAGATTTACTTCGAACAAAAACGGCGTTTAGGTACCTATAAGAACCGTCCGACTGTACGCCTTATTCATGTGTGTCAATTGCGCCGGCCCCAGTGAAGTGATAAGCTGACATTCTCGTAGCTCTGCGAAGTAAGCGGCGCCTGCATCTACTCTCGTGGCTTCACGCTTTACCTATAGTAAATGATCGCTCTCTAACCAGAAGAGTGCTCCAAGTTTTTAAAGTTTTTTAGTTACAAACTCGAATTAGCGGAGCCAGCACGTCTTACCGGTTTTATTTGTCGGTAACTTCGTCTTTTCCAACTAGGCTAGTTAAAAAAAAATGATTTTTTTATTTTTAGTTTTTTATTGTTTTGTTTTATAGTCTTGCGTGGGCTCCTAATTACTACAACTATGTCAAATTAGCTTCACACATAAATCCGTTACTGAATTAAAGAATTTTGACAGCCCGACAGTCAGTGAAGTAATTGTTTAAGGGTTTAATAATGTAGCTTTGTTTTTTTATATAATACCCCGTAATCTTCTTGTCTCTTCTCATCAAAGATTTTTCTGAATCGGTGGTAAAACTGACATTCATAGTTGCTTCTTGTAAGCCTAACCCGAACCCGAACAAAGATATTTCTACTTTGTACTAACTTTGAATTTGTTGTTTCAAAATTAGGTATGAAACCCTAAAGACCATACAAAGCTATTGCCAATCAATCAGCAAGAACGAAGATTGCACCCGTAATAGTAAAGTCTAAAAAAAAGTTAAGCGTGAAACTCAATGCTATAAGTATAAACTGTTCATTGTCACAATTGGATTACTTAACGTGTGCCTCTCTGCATTAGTTACCTACGATAATTTTTGATTTACATTGCCTCTTTGAATCGTACCATGACACTCGCCCTCTTATCGAAAGACATCAATATACTTCGCTTAATTTTATTTACTCGCATTTCCGGTGACAGCCGAAGTCGATTCGTGAATGAAATAAATAAATATCATGGGTCAATTTACACCAAGTTACCTAGTCCCAAACTAAGCAAAACTTGTATTATGCGTACTAGACAATGTGACTCAGGTACAAACATTTGTATTCGTCACACAAATATTTGCCCTTACCAGGTTTTGAACTCGGGACCTCTTGCACACTAAGCAGACATATGTGCCTCTGTGGGATACAGGCCGTCACAAAATAATTGTACTGTACGTGACTGCCGTTGACAATACTATGTTTAAGAAGCTGCATAAGTAGAGCATGAAAAACCCGTTTAAAATTCAGTTTTTTTTTTAGAGAAAACCCCCGGGTTTGCATGCTGTATGCACCAGTGACCCTGCGTGCTGTGCGACCCTCGGCCCTCGAGCACTAATCTCATTCCTATTCCAAGTAATTTATGCGAAAATTGAGAGCTCACTGATATTACTTTTTCACGACTTGGAGTCGTAAATCTTTCTTTCTTGTAGAAATAAGATGGAATTTTCCAACTCCAGGACCAACATTATTTTCCGGATTAAAAATACCCGTAACAAAATTATAACTTCCAATTTTGTGATTACAATGTACCGTAGCGCGATTTAGGCTTTAGAATAAAGTGGTAATTTTGGGATTTTTAGTTGGTTTCAAGTTTTAACTGAAAGAGTTGTATCGCGAAAGCTAATTGAAGGAAATTAGGATAAGAACTCATTTCCAATTTATTAGCGCTGCCTTACTGAGCGAGTAAAGCTCGACTCTCTTGTGAACTCTTGTTGCTAACTTTATATCGAGTCAGGGGAAGTAAGTATAACCTACTTAATTGTGCTCCCCGTGTTTCATACACTAATTTGTTTCAATGCTTTCTAAGAAAAAGGATTCAAAACTTTTAGATTGAAAATACAATTTGAAGCGACGCGTTAACAGAGCTAAATAATATTCTACTACTGTAATTTTTTCATTTATCTAAACACAACAATTTGGATGGCAGTGAGGTACACTGACTAACAAAAATTACCACTTTAAAGCTTGATATTTCACAAAGGAATCTCTTAATCGAAAAATTGGTTTCACAAAACCTCAATATTTTTGGAAGACATCCAACGACATTCCATGGGTGGACGAGAAAAACAAACATCCCGACTTTACGTGTAGTAGAGGATCCCTAAAAAATTAAACAAAATTACGTCCTAATCAAGAATCTTCCATTGTAGTACAGAAAAAATACTATATTTAATAAATGAGAGCGTTCGCTACGTCGCGTGGGTGCACGGAGCGGGTGCACGCCTATCGAACAAATAGTATGAACCCACACCCGCGCGAGCTAGCGGACGCTCTCATACTATTTTTCTATCGGCATGCACCCGCTTCGTGCACCCTCGCGACTTAGCGGAGGCCCTAAAAGTTTTTTTAAACCATCGATTTATGTTCGAGCCGCGTCTCTTATGAAAACGGCCACAATTTAGAGCGCCAGATAAAATGAAGCACCTTCCTGCATAATTTAAAACGCAATAAAACGCCGTGAAACACGGCTAATTAGACAATAAAATTCCTCGCGGGACGAGAGGGGAGGGGCCACGAATCAAAGGAGGAATCCGCGCTTCGGATTAACTGCGAGACGACAAATTTAATTATTCACGTGAGAGCTGTTTTACGACCCCCCCCCCCCCCCGCGCGCCTTCCGCGCACCGCTGGCTTGCATACAACCGACATACGCGGAAAAAACGCTTCAAGCCTTCATACATTTCATAGGAACTGCAATGGAATAAGAGCCGCTAATGTTATAGACTAGCTTTTGCCTGCGTATATACTACGCCCCCCTCCCCCTTTAGCCTTCTTAATAGTAGAATTTCCTAATATCCTTTCTTTGCGCACCACCTATACGCCAGCTGAGAAACGCATGTTCCAGAATTTCACGTTTCTATCTTCAGCGAACTAGTTTAGAATTGTCTGTAAATCAGTTAGTAGCGGAACTCTTTTAAATATAAACTAGCAACCGTATACATACATACATTACATACATTGTGCAAGATCCATCCGAATCGCTATCACCATCTTGCTCGCTAATCCTGCTGCTAAGCAGCAGTGCTTGCTCTGTAGTGTTCCGGCGTGTAGAGCAAGACAGCCGGTACAATTACTGGCACAATCATTATTCCATCTTATCCCTTATAGTTAGTGGCAACTTATCTGCAATCTCCTTGGTGTTGCGGGTGTCTATGATGTGATCAGTTACCATCAAATAACCCGTTGCACGTTTGCCTTTCTATTGTTATAAAAAAATAAGCGAACACAAATAGGAGGATATACAAGAACGGAGAGCGACTTTGTTCTATATACTTTCTAAAGATAAAGATAGTTCGAAATAACCGATCAGTAATCATTTGACGCAATGTCTCATTGGCTTAGATATATTTCTTCCCATAAGCGGTAAATTACTGGCCCCGGTCACGAAATACCTTTGTGGCTTTTACTCCAAAATTAAGCTAATGTTTCATTTTACCAGGCGCAGGTAATTATCTATTTCAGTAAACTCCCCTGATAGCACGGAATTAGAAATTATAGCCGATGATAACAAACCGAGTCGAGAGCAATCGCGAGCAAAAGCTCTTGAAACAAAGAAATATCGTTTCACGATTCTCCGAATGGCTTATTAGTAGTGAACCTAGCACGAATCTTCTTGACACGCGTTTACTCGCTGCGTTACTCAGCGTGTCTCGTTCTAACTAGCCCACTAGGAAAGAGATGCTCTGAGTTACGTAGCGAGCTACCGCATATCGAGAAAATTCGTGCTAGGAGCACAGTTGCCGGCCTGGATGAAAAAGTTCTTGGAAGCCTTATTACTTAAGCCATTTACTTTGCAACAAGAGTGTAGTCAGCAGAGTTTGAAGTGTCGCGTCGTGCAAGTCGCGCCGGCGGTCAATGAGCGCTGATTGCGCTGCAGCCACGCGACTCGATTATCGATTCGCCGATGCGATTATCCGAGAGTTAAACTCCCATTAGAATTGATTATCTAACAGAAGCATGCTCTGGTGATGTTGATTACCTCATTATCGAAGTTTAACCGGCTTTCTTCGGCAACTTCGCCCACTCGGAGGCCGTACACGTCGCAACTCGCTTTTTAGAACAATACAGGCTTCGAAAACATTAACAATTTTCAAACTGATGGTAAGCTGCTTACATTTTGTGCTAAGCTTAGAATTTTGTTCCTTTATTATTTTGTAAAGTCAGTTTAACCACTAGAATATTGTTTTAAAGTTGGTTGGTCGGTTGGACAATGGCGCTGTCAGAGCCCAATTTCGGGTTACACTAATTTATATACTGCGGTTTATCACGTGTACATAACACTTGATTGGTGCGCGTGTGACAATTTAATTTGTGAATGTTGTTTACCGTCGCCATCGACGACACACCCAATAGAGAAGTCACGCTGGTTATCCAATTCCGAATCTGATTAGTGTTTGGTCACCAATGCACAGCAACCGTCTTAGCTCTAAGATAGCACGCACAACAACTGCCCTGTGTGTAAATATCCGCAGTCCGTACATTACGAAATAATTCGCAAGCACAAAACTACTTTAGCTATTCAGTTTATTCGTTGTGGTAATCAAACGGTATGTCAGCTGTAAGACGAACGAATGAAAGAAATAAATAAACATGCAAGGAGAGAGTAATCTGTGGTTTTTGGAATGGAGTGAAAGGAACGGATGAACTGGGAGGCTGAGCTAGGCGAGCAAAGAAACGGCACGTAACGTTTGTAACTTTGAAGTTCTTATTTTAAAAATTAATCGTAGTAGCCCTATCAAAGTTTTTTGATCACCGATCCCACATATTTAAGACTCGTTTTTTTATATAAATTATTATTTTGTCTGAGATAAATTAGGAAGACAATCAAGCAAGTGGGTTACCTGATGGCAAGTGATCACCGCCGCCTATAGACACCCGCAACACCAAGGAGATTGCAGATGCGTTGCCAACCTAGAGGGCTAGGATAGAATACCTCTTGTGCCAGAAGTTACACCGGCTGTTTTGCTCTCAACGCCGAAACACAACAGTGCAAGCACTGCTGCTTGGCGGCAGAATTAACAAGAAAGACTTGCTTGAGAAGCAAAACTTGTTTCCATAAAACAAGTAAGTTTAATTGACTATACTTTGTGATTTGATACCAATAAATATTTACCAAAGATATCGATAACAACAGTAGCTTGCCCAACTCGTAGTGTCGGCCAATCAAAGCGCAGCGATCGCTATAGTGATTTTTCGGAATTGGTTCCTAGCAAAATAAGTGATTATATAACCTCTCCATTGACTATGTGCTCCGTTACCGCGGCGTAACGCAAACAAATTAGCGGGCAATTGCGAGGTGTCGTTGGCCGATTATCGCCGCGTGCGCGTGTCCGGCACGCGCAAGCAAACAGAAGATGTTTGCCGCTGCGGCGCGCGCGCAAACACCGATATTGTAGCGGCCGCTTGATGTGAATTACTCATGTTTGCTCACACGCGCGGATTACGGATCCGCTATGATTGTACTTTAGTTTCCAAGACGGCTTCATTATTTTATGGTAGGTATTAATTAATCCGGCCGAACGAAACCTCATTAGTAGCAGTAATAATCCCCTACCTACGTGCTAATTCGGAACAATTAGTGTTCTTCAGTTTCCCCACGAAAAATCCTTAACAGTTTCACTTGTGAACAGAGCACAAAATCCAGTATGTCTCGGAAAGGAAACATTTTTTATTTCTAAACTTATTTTTACTCGACGTCAGTAGGCGAAAGAAAATATATATCGGGAAAGGAAGATGTCAAGGTTCATCTTTACTACGGTAGCTGAACATACTTTTGCTTTTATGGACAATGGTATTATGCTCTTTTTGTTGAAAAAATCCTATTGAGTATTTTATGAATATAATATTTACGAATCGAAGTGCGGAGTCAGGCGTGGGAGTCTATACTGAGAAAGAACAAAATGATTTGAACACGGTAGAGTTATTTTCGGGAGTAATTATTTAACAAGGGCATAAAGCGACAGGCTACTTTACCACGGAATCAGACAGTGTTTTACGATGCTCGGGACCTCAACTGCTTACTTTCCAGGTACAACATTCGGTACTATCACTACACTGTGTGATCTCTATCTTTGAATACTTAAAAGTTACAATATGTCACGAATCTAATTTGGATCTCTAGCACTCACACTGACTGAACGAAGTGCAACAAGGATAATGCTACTTTACGTCGTTGTTATGGAAGAAGGTGATAGTTCTCAGTGGAAGCCCGATCGTACTGCTACCAACGAGCAGCTAAAGCGACGCTCTTACTACACAAACTCTCCGTTTCATCCGTGATGTCGGCTTATTTGCGGCCGACGGGTTTCGTCACTGACTGATTCTCTACTCAGCGATGAGCTCGACTCTGTGGCAGTGTCCCGTCTTGCTCTAGCGTGCTAGCGTGAAAGCAAGACGGAGTGGTGTTACAACGTTGAGTTCGACACTGATCCGTTTAAAGAATACCGGGGCAGCCAGCCCTCGGAGCGCGGCGCAGTCACCCGAGAACTCGCTGAAACGGCGGAAAATTACACGTGCCCAAACTCCAGTGTAAACAGCTTTGAAACTTTTGTATTTGAACTCAGTGCCCTTGACGAACAGCCTTGATTAGAATATAATTTCACGCCACCGTGACGTCGCCAACAAATGATGTCTGGATGCGACGGCACGAAAAACATCGGTTATTTCAACGTTATTTGTATGTTTCTAATAGTCATGCATTATGTAAGGAAAAACATATTCAATTTTCTTACTAACGTTGATGATTAAATTTTTGTAACCAAAATTTCTTTCGATTATTTGTTTAAATATTTTTTTAACATTTTGTGTTGTCTTTGCATAGCATTTTAATTTAACGTTGATGATGATGATGATGACAGCCCATGACTATAAGAACAACCGAAAGCTTACAGACTTACCTACAGACTGGCTAACACTAACAAGTCCAGAGAGATTGCGTACGTTTTTACGGTAAAATTCCAAAGAATATGACTAAACAAAAAGATACAAAATACAAACCGATTGATTAAGGAGCCATTTTTTTGTCGGGAGCGATGTAATAATATTTTGACTTCGACTTGCACTAAAAACAGATTTTTAGTTTTCTGTAACAAACAGTAAACGTATTGTTCGCTTCGGACTTTAAAAACAAAAACGTTAACTCAAACCGGCTTACTTTACTTTGTTTATCTTTACGGACGTGCAGTGAGCGTTTCGCACGAGCGCTGCATATAACGAGTGCGCTGCCGCAGCGTTTCGGCGTCGGTACGTACATAAAGTGTGAAGTAATGCGCGCTGCATGCGCCCGCTGAGCCGTGCAGTGCACCTAGCACGAAGCTGCTCGACACGCGTCGACTCGCTACGCAACTCAGCGCGGCTCGTTCTAACTAGCCCAATGGGAGAGAGACGCACTGAGTTACGTAGCGGATTAACGCGTGTCGAGGAGATTCGTGCTAGGTGCACAGGACGCGGACGCCGGCGTGCGGTGCGGACGCGCCGCATGCGGCCCGCGCGACTTAATAAGCACCGCTTGGCCGCGAGCCAGAATTATTAAACTCACAACAGGCGCACTGAGTCAGCTGCGATTAAGATTTTTGCTGCTGCCGTATCCCGGGACACGGAATCTCGGAATGGATGCTCGCGCACGCCACTCGACGTTTTGTGTATTTATTAAGTGCTCACCCGACTGCCGCCGGAAGCGAAGGTTATGTGTTTCGAGTGTATATTGGTTTATAATGTCCTTTACCACGGTCTATGGCCTCAACGGCTTGATTCATTGGAACATAAGAGGTGTCATTGGATTTATCTGAACTAGAAGCGACAAAGATTGTAACAATTTAAAATTACGAAATTAAAAAGAAAATAATTGAAAATAGTAAGTGCCAAACACAAAATATCGGTTAGTGCTTAGTAGAAACAAAACGCATATAGCTTGTCTATACTACAGCTTAAAAACAACATAGAAATCCATATTGATAAAACCTAAACATTGTTGATTAATGACTAACGTGCATCTGTACACTACATTTAATATTAATAAACCTTAAATTCCTAGGGACTAGGTACAGTAGGTATATAATATCGATTCTAAATATTTTAGAATTTGTTTTAATTTCTCGTAATTCATCGATGCAGTTATCCAACTCTTTTCATGTATATTGTGCTTAACTGGAGCACCAGACAGCGTCAATAAAAACGACCGCGTAACGTCGAGCAACAAATTATCGTTCTTTATGTACGAATGCCAAGAGGACATTTTGAATTTATACCGCGACATACAACTCGCCAATTCTATAAGGGAGCCTTACATAAAGGAAGGGAAAGGAATACAGAAGAACGCGTTGCATTACAACATCCATTGAAGGGTGTACGTGACAACCGCGGCGGAGGCGCAGGAGGGGGCGGCGCGGGCGCCGCTCGCGGGATTTATCGCGCTTACGTGATCGTCGTCGCGGCGGAAAAGAAAGAAATAAACCCGGCGGGATAACAAACACGATATAATCGCTGCATTATTGATAATAGGCCTGACAAATCCGCGCACCGCGAGCGCTCGAATCGGCTTAGCGTGTTCAACCACTTTCGCTAATCCGCCGTGAACGCTTTCATATTATGTGCGTCGGGGAAATTTATATTGCAAACAAAGTAAAAGCAAATATTCCGTAAATGGAATTATAAAGATTGAACCTCAAATCAGATTAGAAATGTCGAGCGAAGAAGTTGACGTCGGAAGCCCCAGCTGCGCGCGGGGATTTGCGTGGACGGCGTCTGTGGCAGCGCGAGCGGAGCCCGCGGGAGGCGTCGGGAGCAAACAGCCGATTGTTTGGTTATCGGCGCCGTCCACCTGCCGGCGACCCGCAGCGCCATTAATCCACGCCGCCGCCGCCGCCTTGCAAGCAAACCAGCCACCTGGCTAAGCGGCCACTAATATAGGGATGCAGTTAGCTAACACCGCATCCTGAATACAAGCTATTACTCTAAGAAATTCCTCGCTAGATTTACTCTGCGGCCCAATTTCTAGCTGCACCTTCTGTGCTTCGTGAGCAATTTTGTACATTTCAAGCCAACGTAGTAAAATCTGTTTGAATTTATTAATATTTTGCAAACGAAAACTAACCACTTCATCAACATAAAACTTCAAAGTAGGCGAGCGGTCGTCTCGTGCTGTGGTTGTGTGATTGGAGCGGGTAATTAATGAGAGTGAATCGATTATCGGTATCAAGAAGCTTAAGCGAGTATCTTGCGGAGACGGCTCTCGACCGCAGGCGCCGAGGAGCGCCGGGGAGGGCTGCGGAGCGCTACGAAGCGCCACGGAGTGTCGTGTTGACCGAGCGCTTCACGGCACTCCCTTTATTAGCTCATCCTTATCGCCGAGCACCACTCGCTCTGGCAAATGTCTGCTTTTACATTTTGCTGGATGGTGAACTTATTGAGGTCTCTGTGGAAAGATCGAACGATCTTTATTGGATTGCCGCAATGAACTTGGGGTGCGGTCCATTACCGCCCTAGCATTGAAAATTTAGCTCATTGTTTTTAATATTAAGGTAATACTCGTACTGATAGACGTGAAGATTTCATTTTTATTCGAAACTAGTGTAGGATAGAGCGTTGAAATGTAATATGTGAGCTCACTTAATCTGTGCTTGACACATTTCGACGCAGTTACCATACACAAAAGACCAATCTAGTAGTTATATCGATGGGTACAAGTGAAAACCGATTCTGACATTTGGTAACATCTTTCGATAACCATCAAAAACATTTTTGTTTTAAATATCTTCCTCCAAATTACTACACAACAGAACATGGCACGCAATTGATTCTAAAATAGACGTTGTAGGGTAAAAAGGTTTAGAAGGCCATACGATTTTAATAACCATAAAAGTCAGGCGGAGCGTTAACTGCGTGCACATGGTTTTATCGCGTCAATATATTTTGCTACGGCTCAATGAAAATTGAATGCTCAGTTTGCCTCGATTTGTGGTAGAGGATTTGAAATGAAAGCTAATGAAATATGACAGCAGTGCAGCGACGCGTCGGGCGCGGGCTGACTGCGCGCCGCGGCGGCCAGGGCTGGCGAGGCGGCTCGGCGCGGACGCCACTTTTGATAAATACGTTAACATTGTGCGATAAACTTGTTTCGGCTTTTATTCAGTCCGAGCTCAAAACAAGGGCAAATTGCCACTGTTTTTCGCACAAACTTTTTCTACTTTATCGGGTCAATCGCAGTGAAAATACTTGGGTAATATTCCGGGTGAATTTAACTCGATTGTGATACTGACTATTTAAAGTTGAAAACTGTCGCTGTGTTTAAATTGGTTGTCAGGTTTAAAGAGTAAACAATAACTTTGACTTTCGGTTTAGCTCTATTTGTTTAACAATTGATTCCTAACATTTGGAATATAATGTAGATTTGTGAAGAGGAAACACTAGTAAATAATTTTTACTCGATCTAACCATTTCTGGAAGCAGGTCGACGTGTGACTAAATCTTTTAGTAAAGTAGGTAGGAGATATTGGATTAAAAAGGACGCTAAAACTCAACGGCAAGATGTGAATTGTTTTGCTAAATGATACGGTAGCCAGTTCAGCTGAGCGCGGAAGTGATACAAGGGATCATATTTGTTTTTGTCGGCAGGAGGAGGTGCGAGACAACCTGACGGTGTCGGCGATGAGCTTCGTGCCGACGCTGGAGGACGACGGGAAGGCCATCAGCTGCCGCGCCGAGAACCCCAACGTCACGGCGCTGCACCTCGAGACCTCGTGGACCATCAGCGTCGTCTGTCAGTACCGCCCTAGGCGCTAAGTTTAACGCAGTATAATTTGGCACACGTCAATCACGATCGGAAAGCCGCTTCGATTTGGCAGAAATGTCGAATGTCGGATACGCCGGCGAGCCGACCACTGCCGACCAGTATCCATAATAATTATCTCGGACCCACTGCGATACACACGTTTTCATTAGGTCATGGTCGGCTTTCTGACAATGGTTGGCATCTGCCAAATCGGAAAGTCTGTTACTAGTAACGTATTACACCTGCCAATATAGCGGGCGACTGGTACTTTGTCATATACATCTTTACGAAATATACTCTTGCCTATCATCTTGGCAGGAAGTTGTTTTCCATTAATCTTGTTTTATCTTTTTAGAAACAACTACAACAATCCAAAAAACTAAACCAAAGAAAGCAGACGTAAATAAAGCAAACACTATAAAATAGAGATCTAAATATATCCAGGTCAAACAAATATCAAATTTAAATTTTAGTGGGTTGTAATGGATCCCTGAATATAATTAACCTGAATAACTTAGGAATGTCTCTAAAGGCCAAAATATAATGAATTAACTTTATCTATTTTTAAGTCGAGAATTGCCCGATATGTTTGGGACCAGTCCGTGTCGGGCACTTCTCGACTTAAAAATACGTGAGTGATCCGTTTTTATTAATATGTCCGAGTTTCACGGTAGTTTTATGTTAGAAATTTACTTTATCTGCTTAGTAGAGGTACTTTCATTTAATTATATTAATTACTGTAAACAGCTCTCTTGCTCGATTGCTTTTCTATGTTGTATAAAAAACAACATCATAGTAGTAGAGCCACCGTGGTCAGCTGCCAGCTACAGTATGAATGGGCCGGCTCGACCGGGGTAGTCTTACTTCCGTAATGTGGAAGTGAACTGGTAGTTGGGTACTGCTTTTCTTCTAGTGAAAAAAAAGATAAAACCTAAATTCTTGGTTAGACTAATAGAAATGTTGGTGATCATATTCAATCGAAAACAGTTTGCCCGAAAAGTGAACGAAGTCTCTACATTTTATTCCCATTACAGATTGTATATTAATGTCTTATATGTATCCGTTTTCATTTAATTCATAGATGAACCGAACAAAATATTTAATTTCAATTTAATTGTGGCCGTATAAAAGTTTATTCAATCTTCAATAATATTTATGTAGTAAATTATGTCAGATTTTCCATTACGATATACGTAAACCACTTAAAAGGCAATGCTCAGCAAAGATCAAAGACTAGAAAATAATCTCGTTAATAATTCTAAATTCGTAAATTGAGGTCTTTATACAATCTGGTATTCAAAGCCAGGTGATTTGGTAAAGGTCACATACAATCGTTTACCCGACATCACTCGGCCTGTGAAAATATTAATAGGAGACAAGTTGTCAAGAAATTAAAAGTTTCAGGATAAAATTATAGTTTCGGACAAGAACCCGATACGTTTAGCCGGTAAAACAATTTTTATTATTACTGACCGAAACTTAATTCGGGGAACTTTTATAAACCCCAGCCAGTCGCTGTATAACACTAGTTCATAAGATCCGTATAACCACTGAAAGTAATTTATTTTGAGAATTATTGATAGATACAGAATTTGAGAAGAATAGAAAACTTGTACCTCCTTAAAAATGTAGCAAACGATTGTACATACAAACGGCTGTGCGCCTAGCACGAACCTTTTTCGATACGCTACGGCGTACGATAGAGACGATATGTACGTATCGACGACGTACTATCGTTATTCTCTGTCTAACTAGGCCAATAAGAGTGAAACACTGAGTTACGTTGTGAGATGCAACGTATCGATAAAGTTCGTGTTAGGTGCACTGTTCTGCATAGACGGTAGCTCCGCTTTGATGGTTTTCATAAGCTTTTCTACGCTTACTGACTTATCTGTCATGGATCCTTCCAGGTACTACGGCCAACCGCGGAAGTAGCTGAACATTTTAGTACCTTGTCACTGTCAGTAATTCGAGCAACTCTAATTTCATACGTTAGGTACTATACGAAGTGGTTCATAAGTGTTTAGTTACTTCTAAGGCTGACTGTACTTCTCAACACTATGGAATCTTTCGCTATAATTAACTGAGTGGATGTCTATGTGTGGCAGACCCGCCGGTCGTGCGGCTGCGCCTGGGCAGCACGCTGGCAGGCGGCGACATCAAGGAGGGCGACGACGTGTACTTCGAGTGCCACGTGCGCGCCAACCCGCCCGCGCGCAAATTGTCCTGGCTGCACGATGTGAGTCCACTTTACTGAGTTGCCGTCAAGTGTCAAAATACGGGTACGTTCGACATGAAGTGCGAATTACATTGAGCAAGTTCTTGCGTGTAAGTTGCATTCATTGCGGGGTTCGATCGACCGACTACGGCATACATACCTCAGCAGCCCGAGTTACGCAACTTGAATGCAAGAACTTGCTAATGTGCAGTGCGCTTTGTAAGTATGTATCAAAAGCTCTTAAAGTAGGTCGCCGCTACTTATTTTTGAGTTGTTTGAATCGTATGTATATTTTTATACTTGATGTATGTTACAGATTGTGTAATTTCATCGAAACCAGTATTTTACCTCAAGTTTAGAATTTCTAGAACATCTGTTACCTAAATTAAGTAAAGTTAGATTTATGACCACGCCGAAATATAACAGTTTTTTGCAAAAAAAAAGCGACCGTCGATGATTCGTTTATTTAGTCGGCTGTAAATGTATACATATAGCTATTTTCCATTATGTAACATACCCCTTTTTTGGCTATCTTCTAAATATGTCGCTTAACTAACAAGAAAGCGTTTACATCAGTTCATCTGATCTGTACACCTAGCACGAACCTTATAAACACGCGTTGACTCGCTACATAACTCAGTGATTCCTCTTCTGCTGCACCAGTTAGAAAGAGATGCACTGAGTAACGTAGCAAGTTATAGCGAATAGAAAAGACTCGCCCCTCTCTCCGGTAAGCTGACAAAGCCGTCTGAGGCTACCAGCAAACGTACTTCCAAAAAAATAATGCTCGGTGCACTGAAGGCACGATGTCACTACAGAGGTGCATCATACTCTAGTTTTGAATCAGCAGCAAAACCGATGAGAAACCTAGTAAATAACCTGCAAATAAAAACTCTGCTTTATGCTTTGTCTTGAGAGAAAATTTCTCGTAAACATATATCAAAACCCTAAGGTGGCCTTTGCTGTTGTAGATATTTTGCAGTGTCCCGGCAGCATCCCGGTAGACCCTGTATATTGAACTACAACATAACCTAATCCAACTCGCCGCGTGCAATCCCTCCTGGATTCACGATTTGAGTCTCTCTGCCTGTACCTACCGCAGCGTATGGTATGGTTTCCATTACGTTACACGCTCACCTACGAAGCCGGAGGTCGCGGGATCAAAGAGACGAATAGACGAATACATGTATCCTCTATATCGCGAGTCCTAAGATATAGGAAATCCAAGCTAGGAACGTTGAGTGTGGTATTGTAGTACTTAACATCGGTTGTTTTAAGAATAAGATGATACAGTTGTATGTGTGTATTATTCTATGTTTTTTTGTTAACCACGCAATGGCACGAGCATTGTACTTAAACATTTTACAGCGTGACGTAATCCCGCATTTTTGTCATCACAATTTTATTCAAACAATGGAAACGTTTCCGTCCTAATGAATTTACGAGCGAAGATTAACGAAAAACAATTCGGCCGTCGTTCAGATTTTTAATCGCCACAATCACCGACGTCATTCGCTTTTAGCTTCAAATGAATTCGCTGGTTGTGACAAAAGATTAACAATAACAAAGTAGTCCGACATTATTGTTGGAATAACAATGCGGAGCGGGCCGCGGGCTGCGGGGGGACCAAGTAATAGATGGCAGTGTACGGTCCGATAATCGCTTTGTACTGTGTCGCTCGTGTTTTAATCAGCGGTGTGGGGGGCGAAGCGGGGCGCGGGGGGAGGCGAAACACATTTTTATTTTATTTTGTTTCGTTTCACCCTTTCAGGAGCAATCAGTCGCGCGTTGTTACACGGATCGCGACACGCGTCACCGCGTCGGCCCCGCTTTTTTTGTTCAGCGGTATTGTTTCCACATGTCGTGTTGTCGGTGGGTCGCCACTTATCGTGCCGGCGCGGGCCGTCTGCGCACGAGCTGTTTGCGATACCAGCTGACGCCAATGGTTAATAACTCACCTGTTTAATTAAATTTCTACCATCACAACCGCTATCCGACGTAGCTTGCTACTTCCTTGTTTGATTGTTGAATGTTAACCACGTGACAGGTCACCTAGTTTAAAATGCGCCTATGGTTTCCGTTATTATCACGATGTATCATTGACAAGCAAGTTTAGTCAAAAGTGTAATACCACGCGATTTCAAGCAAACTCCTAAATGTCAATTCTTGGAGGCGAGCTTACATTTAAGAAGATTCTTAAACGCATTTATGGAGGCAACATTATTGCACTCTTTTAATCCATTTGGCTGAGGCACAGCAATAACTGGGGTTGAGTTTTGGTCGCGGGCGCGCAGACCACCGCTCCTGAAATTAGCGCATCATTATTTCGCTTACGATCGTTTTGAAAAATGGCGCGGCGCTCGTCGCCCACGCACGCATTACGGGCAAAATACACTGCGGTCGTTTGTGGAAAGGCTGATATTCCGAGATTTCTCTGCGCACATTAAGCCTGTATTAATTGGCAGCCGCGCCGTGCGCGATGGCCGCTCGTCCCGCGGGTCGCGTAACGCCCGCGCGACAATGTCGCGGCCACCTGGATTTCGTCATATTTACGCGACATTGTACGTTATTAAATGCAAATTGTGTGTACAAAGTCCAACATCAAATGCTTACAATTTCACGGCAGCAGTTTGATGCGATGGCGGGTTAAAGACAATGTAGTATTTAGAGCCATCAGAATGAGTTTCTGTCGGATCCATATGAGCGCCCATAAAGCTGGCACTCAAATTGTTTGAGTTATCAGCAACCCGAATTAGCGTGGACGGGTCGTTAATGCACGTTTATTATATATACGAGTACGTCTCCAAAAGCTTAAGCATTAAATAAATTTGTAAAAATTCCTTATATTTTTCTAAAATTATACGTAAAGTAGGGCTCAATAGAAATGGTCAATGATGTAAACAAACCAATAGACCATTATGACTCCGTAATCACGCACTTTTGAACAATGAGTATGGTTCCATTACTGATTTTTACATTAGCCTTCTTTTTTTTTCTTTTTAAATCAAAATATCAATTCATAATATGTTATATCAATAAACATAGGCCATTTCTATTGAACCCGGCTTAACAAACTGCTACAAATTACCTTATTACTCCGCGAAACAAGTGTCGTGTACTTATGTGCAAAACAGCTGTGTCTGAAATTTATATTTTCATGCAAAAGCCCACCCTCCTCCGCTACAACACCAACCAACATAAACCACAAAAACTCAATTACCCACCACCACTAAACACTAAATTTACATTATCTAAGCACAGTTCGTTCATAATGATTTAAATCTGTTATATAGGTATTCAACTAACCTCTATAGAACCAACGAAGCTGACTAACCGTGTAAGGAAGGACAGGAGGAAATTCGTAATATTGGAGCGCACTACAAAATGTATGAGCAGGCCGCTCTCGGACCGCATTACGCTAATAGCCCGGCAAGGGGCTGCACTTCCCTCGTACGGCGCCGCTCATACGCAACCCTCCACGAACTATAAATACATCCATTTTATTTCACTACTCCATACTTTGCCTTTGGTATGATGAACAAAAATAACCTAGAAAGCAAACTGGAACAACTTACCTTGCTACTCCGGGAAACCAAGTGCCGTGCACGTGCAAGACGGCTGCGTGTGTGCGATATATTTTTTTTCATGCAAAAACCCGCCCTCCTCCGCTTCAAAACAAACCAACATACATCACACAGACTTAATTAGCCACCACCACTAAACACTAACCCCGTTATTCAGAAAAAATAACAATATTTTTAAGCTAACAAATGTTTTAAGTCTCTTTCATTTGAGAGTAAACGTCACAATGACAGATAAAGACATAAAACATGTTAACTAGCAAACGTTTACGAAGCGTTTATGAATAAGGGGGTAAAACTTTTCTATCTACGTGCGTTTCGCCTCTATACAAGGCATCGTGTGGATCAAATAGTACGACCGTTTGCTAGTCGCTGCAATATTTGCTCGAAATTTCATGTTTAATACTCGTCATCTGTCTGTCAGCAGCAAACAAACTCTATGTTATGTATGTATGTAGAGATAGATTCAGCTAGAGTTACCTAGTGACCTTAACCCGTTGCAGCCAGCACCGGCCCTAATATGACAGCCCAGATTTAGTTTAACCCCTCCCTGTGTCTCTGTCTAACTAGTGCCATAAGAAAGGGACGCAGATAGAGATAAACTAAACTCGGCCAGTCATGTTAGGGCCACTGGGTCAATATTGAACTCGTCAAAGTAAATAGAGCACAGTTGCTTTGAGCGAGTTCCGTTTTTATTACTTTGCTCTGTAAATGCTGTGCACCTAGCACGAAACTGTTCGTAACGCCGTAACTCGTTACGTGACTCGATGTGTCTCTGTCCTGCTGAGCTATTTAGAAAGAGATGTACTGAGCACATGTTCAGTTATGACATGTCGAGAAAGTCCGTGCTAGGTGCATTGTTTACGTAAACACCGGTGCACTCGACGAGAGCAATTTTGTTTCAGTATTAAATTTGTTGCTTACATAAGCTTTTTTTAATATCAGCCGTATAATATTGATGTTCCCGGCATTGCTTTAGGCACTTTTTTGTGCTTGACTTTCATATTATAATTTACATGATTAACATAACCAAAGAAAACTTTTAATTAACGCCCGGCGTATTTTAATACCCATTTCGAACTTTTAAACGTCGACATCTTTATTTGTAAATACTTATTTTACCTACTTTAGAAAAGTATGTAAAAGGAGAGAGACAGAAACAACTATTAAAACATAACTATTTTAGTTAAAAGACTTTGTAAACTTTTATGATTAAAGATGCTAACACACTTGAGCATTCAGTTGTAACAGAACATCGAGTATTCGCCGTTTGTAAAGCGCGTGCTATTTTTTCTATTGATTTTGTGAGCTTTGTATCATTGGTCAGTATCCTCATTGCAAGTGCTAACAGCACCTTAAGGGGGATAGAACTTGATTGAATTCTCCGTCATTGTTTTACATTCTAAATTCAATTCTAAATCTAATTACAATGAAGTGCCAGCAGTTCATTAATTCGCGGGGACAGGTGACGTCTCGCTTGCACAAAAAAGATTATTAATGTTAGGGGGAGTAGATTAAAGCGTTCGTATGAAGGAGGTTTGTTTGGCTTTTTGTTTCACAGCGCCCGAGGGAGCGGGGTGTTCTTACAAAGCTTATTGTATAATGAATTATTCGTCGTTAGCGGTATTGCTGCTTCTGATATGCGCACCGCACGCCCGCCGCGCGACAAACCAGTACGCAGCGTTAGTGACGCGAGATGTGTACACACATCTATACAGTCGTATTTATATGGAGGGTTAGGATGGAGTCACCCAAATCATGCCTAGCAAGGTCGTCTACAGCCTAGATTACTTAATCCATTTTGGGGCTCTGAATTTGCACCACGGGGCGGCAACTCTTAAAATTCTACTATACAAGGTGAGTTCCATTGCAATTTGTGTTGCTTTTGACTAACGAACATTATTTTCTTTGACTGTAAAGTTTTAGTCGCTAGGTATCTTTTGTACGACACATTTCATGAATGAAATAGAATTATCCGATACAATGAGAATCCAAAGAAACTTAGCCGTCCAATAAGGAAGGCTCATGTGTCCTCGGTATTCCTTACCTCGCTTTCCCAATTGAAGTGTGATACTTACGTAGGTATCGATATATCTTATCTATTACATTCTATTCTAAGTATTTATGAACATGTCATAAAAAAACACGCTTTCAATCTAACATAAGAGCTTCTGCGGAAATCATTGCTATTTTGAGCCGGACTCCAAAAGGAGGAAGCTCTCAACTTGTCGCTATTTCTGTTTAATCCCTAAATAAAAAAATCTTATTGTAATCGAAATTATTTATTTTTAAATTTTTTCGATTTTCCTTTTTGTATTTTTTTTACATTCAAATTAAATTTAAATTGCTAAATAATGAATGACAACACAAAGAAAAAATAGGGTAATGGCAGGGTTCGAACCTGCAACATCAGCATTCCGTGCCTTGCGTATTCCAGTTTCCGCCACATTACCGCTGCCATACCCTGCGAATTTTTCAATGTGTTTCGTCTTTACGGTCATTACATTATTGATATTTTTTCTTTGGGTAAACTACCCTCGGTGTCATCTATGAGAAACTTAATCAAGTTATCTCATTCAACTTGGTCATTTATGAATGCCCGTTAGCTGACGAGAGATGACGCCATTTGTTGTTAAATTATTGTTATCAAAATTATTTATTTTTAAATTTTTTCGATTTTTCTTTTTGTATTTTTTTTACATTCAAATTAAATTTAAAATACTATATAATGAATGACAACACAAAGAAAAATTAGGATAATGGCAGGGTTCGAACCTGCAACATCAGCATTCCGTGCCTTGCGTATTCCAGTTTCCACCGACACCGAGGGTAGTTTACCCAAAGAAAAAATATCAATAATGTGACCGTAATGACGAAACACATTGAAAAATTCGCAGGGTATGGCAGCGGTAATGTGGCGGAAACTGGAATACAAAAGGCACGGAATGCTGATGTTGCAGGTTCGAACCCTGCCATTACCCTAATTTTTCTTTGTGTTGTCATTCATTATATAGCATTTTAAATTTAAAAAAATCTTTACCGCAAGGAACGATGAATTTACTGCGTATTTTTTTAACTTGCCGGTAGCGGAAGATAATAAGCGTTGCTACATATAAAATATTCTAACGAGGCGTAACGAGGACACGACTTCGCCGTGTCGACATGAAAAGGGTTCCGCTTGCTTCGAAGTCGGTTCGAAGCCACTGGATCACTTGAACTCTGCACTTGGCCACAGAATAAATAATAGTACGAACGTACAGAAACTTCTCGTTTTCGACCACCATTAAACGAATTCCAACTTTATGATCAGGCACAAAAAACATTCGCCTGGCGGCATGTGTCAAAAGGAAGGCGCCGCCCGCGCCCGCCTTCCACCCGCAATGCCCTGGCGCACCGCTAGAGTTGGGCTGCTTACTATAATACTGTGATAATACTATCATAACGCGCGACACAGAGTGAGCGGGCGCGCGCGGCAAGCCGGCAACCTACTGCGATTAACCTATGCCATAGGTAATGCGGCGAGCGCACCTACAGTGCGGAGTGGAACCCCCCTGACTTAGCACAGACCTCCTCGACACGTGTCAACTTGCTACGTAACTCGGTGCGTCTTTTTCCAACTGGGCCGGTTAGAACGAGACGCTGTACGCACTGAGTTACGTAGCGAGTTACGGCGTATCGAAAAGATTCGTCCTGGGTGGGTCCGGATTCGACATGGGGCGCAGATGCGTATAGCAGACCAAAACTTTCTTTGGGTCTGGAACCAATGTTATTAATTGGTTTCTATTAGTCAGCTGTTTCTGTGTCTTTTATTGTTTCAAAGTTATGATTTTTTAAGATTTTCGCATTATTTTAACCGAGACTATAGTTTTACTCTTTTGATTATACCCGTCGGTAATTCTACCAAATGCTGTCAAAAATACTTAAGTAATTTATTTCGCTGCAGTGGTTATTACTTTGAAAGAGCGCTCATTCCATTCCTAACGCTTCTGTGTTCCTGTATTCCAACAGTTGAAAAGATTCAACCACAGCGAGTGCAGGGAGTAGTCACGGAACGTATATTTTTTTTTTGAAGTCCCGTTATTATACTGAAATGCATTCAATTTTACTTATGACCTGCAAGTGCTTCTAGAACAACTTTTTGAAACGGCTCCGTTACTAAATAGCTCCAATACAAAATGTTATTTCATTGTTTACGAAGTTTGAACGAATTGGCGACTATTTTCACCAACCGAAATTGTATTTGCGTCGGAGCCAGTTAGAAAATTCCAACGCAACATTTTATCACGTTAACCCTTGTTGTGTTCGAGTAAAGTTCGCCAACTTTTTTAATATCAGACATGGAGAATTTAATTTTTATTCCGTCCGGGAGAGTCCCACGAGTCGTTGGAATCTCAAACACAGCAAATGTCGCTCATCAATTACTGCCCCCCCCCCCCCCCTGCGGCCTGCGCCGACCTCTCATTATTAACTACCCTCGAATGAGCTGTCAAAATAATAAGACGCGGCATAAATTTCGCGTCTTGGCCCGTCATTTCGCTTTGAATTTATGTATTGTAATACCAGCAATTACTCACGCGCTGCATCCTCCGCGGCTTATGCCCAATCATATTTTACCTCGGATCCCGTCGAATCGCTTTCGAGCTCTGATTATAGCGGCTCCGTTCCCAACTTCAGAGCGCTTCAACTTCTGTCATTGTGGTACTAGTTTTCACTCCACGAAGTTCGTGCGATTCCGATCGGGGATGAAGTTATAACAATGCGCCTCAGCGGTGCTCCGAGCCACAAGTGCGCACTGTGGCGTTGCGTAGCGTCGTCTATCCCTCGCCTCGTTTTGTGCATATTTTTTCCTACTCGGTTATAGTTAGTAACTGGTTTTAGTAAATTCTAAGTTTTTTAATGTAAGTAAAAAAAAAGACAAAATAAAAAAGTAGTAAGAGTACAACCTCTAATAAAATAATAGTAAGTCCGTACGGAAAAGAAATGAAAAAATGTAGAGATTCTGACCTCTAAACTGCATATATAGAGGTAGCATTCATATCTAACATTATATATAGGTTAATAGGTAATGCAATTGCAAGCAGGAGCTTTTGTGTCGATATATTTTAAACTCTGCAGCCATTCTTAAATTTTTATTATAACCTCATTAAAGATTACAAATCCCATATCCTTCATAATCATTATGTCCACTGCTGGGCCCATAGGCGTTTATATTTACGAGGATCCTCTAAGGATAGGGAATTTCACAGCAGCTAGTTCCAGCACAGGTGTGAACATGTTCTTACAGTTCGTTTCTTTACTGGAAAATCCATGGTAACAAACTGGAGCAAATTACCTTGCTACTCCGCGAAACCAGTGCAGTGCGCGCACGAGACATCATCAGAACCCTAATGATATTTATTGGTAAAGTCAAAGTCAAAGTCAAATTATCTTTATTCAGATTAGGCTTCCAGGAAGCAGTTATGATTGCTAGAAAATTTACCACCAACGTTGTGCACGTAAGCACACAGAATAATTTCCAGCAGCAAGGTTACAATTTGTTAATTGCATTATATGACCAACTTTGGATACTGAGATATATCTAGATGTTTTCACAACAGCTATAACCTGCGAAACTCAAAGATGAGACTATTGGACTACGCGGGCTAAGGGAATCGCGTAGACGTCTACGAAGTTGCTACGACGTAGCGGCCTCGGCTAGTTTCACAGTGCACAGTGAATTGCTGCACCTGTTTTTCATTTCAATTTTATATCGTTCGATTTTTGAGTTACATTTTGTAAGCCTGATTTTTGGAACAGTAACAAACGTCGTGTTATTTGTTGGCGAGCATATTACTCCGCGACGGTCCTCGGCCGGTTCTCGCGTAATTTCCAATCAGCCGTGTATTGTTCCGCCCAACAACACGTCTCCGCTCCGTCGTACCTACGAAATATAATAAGAAAATAGTAAAACAAGTAACAAATACAGCGAAGTTTATTTCCGCGCCAGTGAGAACGCTCCCCGAATAAGAGCAAGTACAGGGAACTAGTTAAATAATGATTTGTTTTACGAGCGCCGCCCGCGCCGCCCGCGCACCCCTCGCCGCGGCGCACAAAGGAATACTCATATCGAATCCAATAACAAAAAGATGCGAGTGCTCGCGGAGAACATAAGCAAACAGTGTTATCAGGTGGAAAATTCTCTCTCTTTATTCGTTAATGGCAGCTATTTCCCGGCGGAGGGTCGGGGGGGGGGGGGGGCGATCATCCGCGTGATTGTGCGGCGTCGTGCCGCGCGCGTAATGGACACGCTTGATTCGATCACTCGCGCTCCTTTCACGCGAGATTGATTCCGCGATCACCGCGCGATACTGTCCGCGCCCCCTCCCCGCGCGCCCCTCGAAAGGCTTGCGTTGCGCCCTTTCGCCCGAACCCGCTAAGGAGGGGCCTCATTAAAAAAGGAGCAAGACGCCGCACGGCGATCCCTGAACAATTAGCGCCGCGCGGGTTCCGCCGGACCTTTTTTAACGAGAGCGTGTCGGCTCCGAATAAAACATTTACACAAATGAGAAACAATCGCGCCCGCTATTACCCGCCCCGCGCCGCCGGAAGCATCTCTTAAAAGTTTAATGCTCGTAAAAATAAATAAATATAGCTCACGGTTACATTCCGAGGCGGAAATCTCGCGCGCTGAATTCGCCGCGGTGCTAAGGAAAGAAATCATAAATGGTAAATATTTGGTTACACTATACCTTTAACGCTGAGTCAAGGTCGTCGGATTTTATGTGTCAATGGAATTATTAAAAAAAAAAGAAATATGGAATGGCAGCTTAGTCTCACAAGGCAAAATTCCGATAAGCCTGTCCGCCCGCTCGCTGTGAGTGATGAGTCCAGGTTACAAGCATCTAATCAAGGCGGCCGAGTCTCGTCGCCAAATCTCTAATTAGTGTCCCCGTCCCGTCCCCCGGCCCGGCCGTTGACCTCGCCGAGCCCCCGCGGCGTATCGCGATAGCCGCCTGATAAGAAAATAGATAAAACTTAACCTCGAAAATTGTAATAGCGATAGCGCTGAAATGCGATCTGATTAGCTGTTTCGTCTGAACACACACAAACTTGCTCGGGACAGATTATATTCGTATGTGATAATATTTCACATGAAGCTTTTATTTAATACAAAGCTAGAAATGCGTGGATTCGATTGCTGTGACGGGCAAATATTTGGACAATGAGTATGACTGTTTGTGGCTGAGTTGTGGAGACGTGTAAGAAATAAAATAACAGCCGTTACTATTATTCCTTTCTCACATAGCCTGGCAAACTATGAGTTCTTATAAACTCATAATTGTAAATAACGGTCGAGGGATGTAAAGGCCACTTTTGTACCTTCTTTATCTTTATCTTTACATACTTTACTTTTGACGACCGGATTGCTTATTACTTAGTGACCCTGACTACGAAGCTAGAGTTTATGGGTTCGATTCCCGCAAGGGGCTGATGCTTGTATGATGAATAAGTGCTTGATGCTTGTTTGTATACCTGAGCCGTGGTATATTTAAGTATGTATTTATCTATATAAGTATGGGCATGTAAATCCAATGTCTTCGGATTTTGCAAGAATAAAATTAAGCATTATTTTGGTATTTTTTTATCCCACTTAAGGCTTAAAACCTTTTAACCTTCCTGGTATGTGGAAGTAGGTATTTGAGAATTGGAAGTCGCCTTGAACTGCACGCGAGATTGATCGCACCGCCCGCAGCTTCCCTCCGCCGACTCTTGCTGCACGACTCTCAGAAACATAACAC
Source organism: Ditula angustiorana (assembly GCA_963691745.1). Classification (NCBI taxonomy): domain Eukaryota; kingdom Metazoa; phylum Arthropoda; class Insecta; order Lepidoptera; family Tortricidae; genus Ditula; species Ditula angustiorana. The sequence goes on from OY829473.1 coordinate 18,450,954, forward strand.
TGAATATACGTAATCTTTTGTGTATTTTTAATTTTAACACCGGCTCTCCACTCTCCTAATTTCTTTCCGCTTTTAAAACGCCTCTCAATTTCTTTTCCTTTGCCCAGAAACAACAGCGTCATCGGGCGTAAATGTTTTTTGTTTGTACCGCGTTTGGCGACTTCATTAGTTGAAATTAAATTTCGTTCCTTCGTTAAGCCTCTGGCACTCATGCATTCGCTTCTCCCTCCTCCTGCCTCTTACCCCTACTCGCATCGGCTCTGAACCAATATCGGGAGCGTGACTGCGTATTTAAACAAACCACTTTGCTAAGTGGCGTTAGAATTTCATGCGAGGGCCGCGGGTGAGAGAACCTTTGCCAGGAGCTCTGTTCGCGAAATTTGGACTTAAATGAAGGGCAACTAGCATTGAAATACAAACTGTGATTGAAGCATGAGCCGTTTACGTTAATAGCAACATTTAGTACCTAAGTTTCCCTTTCGCCATTTTTTGTGGGTAACAATGGCGGACGTTTTGTGCGCTAAAGAACATTCGAGTACTTGACACTGCACATGTTGGGCGCTTGTCGTCGCTAGCCAAGGCTCGCTTCTGCATGTCGACCCTAAATCCTTTTGTGAGGAAACAAGTTATATTTTTTTAGAATATAACGAGTACCTTTGTCCGGCGGAGTGGAGCCCTCGCGCGGCGGAGATAATGGGAGGGTCTTTTGTGTATATCTAGTAATCGTCCCCCGTTATAAGGACATTTAGGCTTTTTATTTAACGCGCCTCGCTTGTAAAAAAAAGGGTAAAAAGTAATTTGATTTTAACGTCCCGTGCATAAACATGCCGTCCGCAATACGCCGCTGATTCGTACTGTTTACCTTCAACATTAAATTGAAAATTCTGTATTTGTAGACAAATTTTCAAACTTTTAACCATCTTGTAGTATCTGTTAAAACAACTTTAAAATATAACTCTTTTGGTAGCAGTCAGTTAACTTTTCACTTTAAAATTTCAATGCTAATTTTACATACTTCTACTTATTTTTTTGTCTTTATTCATTGGTCGTCTAGGGCTGGGTTTTGTAAGGTTCCGTTGCACTAAATTTCATATTGTACTTACTAGATTAGTGATATATGATTTTCTGTCTTTTATTAAACGGAGCCTAAGCGTTTATACAAAAGAAACTCGCTAAAGAAGGTCTATTTATTAATTGTATATTAATAAACTATTTCTATAAATGGCCGCTTCTAGCAGAGTTCGAACCCGGAACCTCTAACTTCGTAATCAGGTTCACTAACCAGCCTATATAGCCAACTGTCGATATTGTCTAATGGCCGTTTCTAATATGCAAACCACGGATAGGTTTGCCTACCAACAGTTAAGTTAAAGCAAATCTATTCCTGGATTTAATGTTGGGAACGAACATAAGCGACGGCACCATGCTCGCTCGCGCTCATATCTTTATATACCTCTACATAAATATTACCTAATCTGTATAGCTTTATGTAGAAAACCGAACGCGTGAGGTCTTTCACGAAATTCAAACCAGGCAGCGTGACGTGAGCGTGTTGCGCTTGATGCTGCTTCGACAGCGCTGAAGGCCTCTCCGCCTGCCGCAGCGTAGAGCGCAACGCTGCCAGCTTAGAAAGTAATACCGAAGGTTGTTCTGTGCAGGACCGGGTGCTGGCGCACAACGCGTCGGCGCGCGTGTTTCACAGCAACCAGTCGCTGGTGCTGCAGAAGGTGACGCGCCACTCCTCGGGCCGCTACGCCTGCTCCGCGCTCAACGCCGAGGGGGAGACCGTCTCCAACGAGCTCCACTTCCGCGTCAAGTGTGAGTACAGTATTATAAATCATTAAGCCCTTGCTAAACGCGTGGCTCACGCGATTGAAGGCTCATGAGCGCTCGTTGACGCGCGGCGGCGGCGCGGGCTCAGCGCGCATAAGTAATAGCTAATAGCCCGCGCCTCGCGCGTGGAGTCGCCGCGCGGGCTCGCGACACGCGGGCTCGTGTCTGCTGCTCTCCGGGACCTGCCCCCAGCCCCACCCCGCGCCGCGTCCCGGGAACTCTCTAATTGTTTTTCCCCGACGTTTGCCCCCGACTCGACTTCGTTGCTTAGCGATTTAAGAGTAAATGGAGTTTTTTTGCCTCCTTTATTCGAATTAAGCAATCGTTCGTGCCCCCGATCGAACCGCCGTCTTGATATTTCGGCAACAAAAATAACTTAGAGCCATCACAATGGAGCAATCTGCACGCTGATGAAGTGGAATTCAAACGGCTTTAGCGCTGGCGGTACCTGGCGACGCTCGAAGTGTCTGAAAGGATTTCTGAACAATAGTCAATTAGGGCGTGGCGGATTGGATGGCGGTGATAAAGCTCGCGGCGGGTAAATAAAGGATACAAATTAAATAAGAGGCTGCGTCTGTTACCGGGAGCAGGTGCAGCGCGACAGAACAAGATGGGTATTTTTAATGGGCGCATTACTGCGCGGAATGTGGTAATAAATTGTTGTTCCGCAGCGAATTGTTTTGTAATGAAGTTACTCGGCGGCGGCGATTGGGCTATTATGGGCGTTTTTATCGCGTCGCCGCGCGCTCCTCGTGCGCTTTAGTGCGGCTACTTATTGCCCTTTAATTAGTTTGTATTGCGAGCAAAGAGAGTATAATGAATGGAAGCAGCGGTGCCTGCTGTTTTGCTCACAGTTCGCCGCCGACGGCTGGAGTGAGGCTCCGTCAGTTCGGTGTGCTACATAGAGTTAGCGCTCGGGACACACGCTAACTACCGCATTTGCATATTTTGAGAGCCCTCATTGGAATGTTTGACTTAGATTTCTCAAACAATTTTGGGATGAATTCTTGAACCGTTAAGGGAGGAAGGGAGTTTAGGTAACAAGCTAACATATACCTACATACTTCGCATTTTCTATTAAAAATAGCTCAACCTGGTTTAAGTAATGGATCTTGAAGATCTTGATTTTAATCCCAATTCGTATAATCAAACTGTGTTGTTTTCTTTAGCAAAAATTCTTTGAATTTCAAATTTCCCCATAGATTTGCATGAAAATGTATTATTTGTCCGTTTAAAAAAATATATTATAAATTTCCTTGTATTTATTTCTGAAACCACTTTTTAAACTCAGATTTGATACCACATTGCTTTTAGTTTTCTTTCTTTCGGTGTCACTCACGCAACTAAGACAGTCAACCTTTATTTTTTACCAAAATCGGCCCATTCGTAAGTTTTTACAAGATATCAAAAAATCTGGTATACATGCAAACACACAACGCAAACAATAACCGTCCTCCTTGGCTTTGCTTCAGTCGGGTTATTACGGCGTTTAGACCTATATTACATACTAGCAGACGCGCGCGCCTTCGTTCGCGTAAAATTAGTAGCCTATGTCGGTCAGGAATGGTGTAGCTTTCTATCTGTGAAATAATTTTTGAAATCGGTTCAGTAGTTTCAGAGATTACCCCCTACATACAAATAAAAAAACAGACAAACAAAGTTTACCTCTTTATTATATTAGTGTAGTTGTAGACAAGTGAACCACGCGGCTTCGCACGTTTACGGTTAGGATGTAACGTATATGGAAACCTTCCGCAAAAAAAAATTAAATGACATTGAAAACCGTATCAAAATCCATTGTTTGGTTTAGAACGAGGAACTGGCCAAAGATAGAGGACAGACAGAACAGATAGCGACTTAGTTTTAAACTATGTAAAGTAAAGAAGATAATAGTCGTACGTAATTTTGACGTTGGATGTTTGAAATATTTTATTTGTGTAACTATTTCCAGTAGTATTGTAGGTATAGCTAATTGCATTGAATATCACTCACGCCTAGCAGGGTATCTGTAGCCACGGCCACCTGTGAAATGACTGTAACCAGTAGATACTGAACATGACTATAGGTTATACACAAATAAAACTAAAATGAAATACCCACCTTTACTGAAGGTTTTTTTTTGAGATATTGGTAAAGTATTTAATAATTAATAGATTCAGGCGTTACTTTGCGGAGGTCCATATCAACAAACTGGAACAAATTACCTTGCTACTCCGCGAAACCAGTGCCGGACTCGTGCAAAATAGCTGCGTCTGTGCGACACATATATGTTCATGCAAAAACCCACCCTCCTCCGCTTCCACACGCAACAACATATATCACACAGACTCAACTACACACCACCACCACTAAACACTAAAACTACACGATCGACGCGCGTTTCGCCTCTATACGAGGCATCATCAAGATCGAACAGTACGACCGTTCGCTACTTGAACGAATGGCGTACTGACAAACTAAAACATTTTTCTTTAATCCCGCCTAGCGCCAACATGTTGTCCTTTATGTGTGATATTTGTTGTTTCGTATGGAAGCGGAGGAGGGTGGGTTTTTGCATGAACATACATGTGTCGCACAGACGCAGCTATTTTGCACGAGGCCGGCACTGGTTTCGCGGAGTAGCAAGGTAATTTGTTCCAGTTTGTTTTTAAAGTATTTAATGTGTAGCGGTATGTTCAGTCGCAACCGCGCTACCTAGTGGCACAGTCAACAACTATTTCGTTCACTGAATCGTTATCGCGGCCGCCCCGGGCATCGAACCTACACCCATCGCACTCAATTACACTTTAATATGTAGCCCGGCTCCGGCCGCACCCCCCCCCCCCTCCTGCGTCCCCTTTACTCCCGCCCCGCACCCGTGCCTCGTGACCTTGCTCTAATATTAAACGAGATCTTCAAATTCATTGTAACAATCGTTGGAAACTCCTTTTGCATTTTAAATGATTGCTACTGTAGGTGAAATTCAGCGTCGAGCGGCTCCGAGCCTTTTCATTGCCCGGGCAACAGTTCTAGTGATTCAAACACTCAATTAAATTTTGAAGTTGTTCAATAATATTTGAAACGTTTGAACGTTTTGATACTAATGCCATGTTGGAGCTATTTACAAAAGGATCACCTTGACCCTACAGTCGTCTCAGATGGATTCATAAACCGTCTTGCTATCACTTACCTAGTACAATCAGTAACAAATGTTCTTTGTATTTCTGATTGTATTGTAGCCTATATTGTGAATGTCATCAACGGAAACAAATCCCGTCGTCTAAGCTCCAGTTAAGTGCCTTGTTTCCTGCCCTGCGTGTCCTCGCTGGTTGTCGGCGGCCGGCGGCGCCGCGGCACGTCTCAACCGTCACGCGTCCGGCTCGCTGGATCGCCGGTTAATGCACTCGCCATACTCGTCGCATGTCACCATTCACTTAAACGGAATTGCAACCTCCACTCCGCTACGTGACGCGGCGCGGACGGCCTCTCGCCACTCCTCCGCGCCGTCGAACGCTCCGACCAGAAACGGCAAGATGTTTTGTTTTGCGAAACGTAATTCGTCCGTACGATGAGCTTCTTTGAGCACTGAGAAGTAATTTGAATATTTTCGCTTTGATCAGCGGCCTCGAGTGATGTCGAACAGAACGCGTTTATTAGCGCCGACGAGCGGTCTTACATTTGTGCGTCCTCGGAACTTCGTAATGATCTCGACATTCAAACTGGGGTAAATTGATTCCTTACAATAAAGTAAAATACGGCGTGCGGGTTAGGGCTGATGTTAATCGCGATTAATTTATCACTCCACGTGTCACCCTCGAGCGCTATCGAGCCGCCGACAGTTGATCAAAGTCGTTCGCTACATGCATGAAGGCGGACCCTCCGCTGTCTTCTAAAGACGGGTGAAGGAACTCGACGTTAATTTGCCAAAATGCATGTACGAACGCAACGCAGAATAATTCATCTGCTCCGTTTTGCGTAGCTTACAGTTAGTTGTGTTCAACAGATTTTCTTAATTACCGTTCATCTTCAAGAAGCGCCCATGTATGCAAATAAAAATCAGGTAGAACTTACAGGCGGTGACATTAATCGAAACGGTACTCTGGGACTAGTGCACTCTAATGTCATTTAAACGCCTGAAGGGGGTGAAGTGTTTTTGTTTTCGTTCGTTTTTTTGTAAGGTTTTGAAAACACAGGGCGTAGGACCAAGGAAAGGAGAAGCGACTAAAAGAGTTACCATCTCGACCTAAAGCCACAACTGCCACTACTTACCGTGATTTGAGTTTGCTGTACGCAAAAAGCATTTTTATTCTCGATTATTTTATTGCTATCCTACTTGTCAAGCTAAGCCAAGCGTCCAGAGTGTATCGTGTGAATAGGACACAGAGTGAGGGGATTCATTCTGGCTCCCAGCGCTTGCCAAGTGTTGGAGTGGTTCCCAACTTTTGGCAAGCTTGGCTTCGACCTGCTGCATCCATCTGGTCACAGGCCTGTAGAGGATATTGACGGCATTGTGTGTTGCAGACGCGCCGTCGTGCCGCAGCGGCGGCAGCGCGGGCGGCGTGGCGGTGGTGGGCGCGGCGCGCGGCGAGGCCGTGGTCATCGTGTGCGAGGTGGACGCCGACCCGCCTGCCGCCGTCTTCAAGTGGAAGTTTAACAACTCGGGCGAGACCATCGACGTGGCCGCCGACCGCTACACCTCCAACGGGAGCGCTAGCAGTCTCAAGTGAGCTCGCGACCAGTACACCTACCTCAAACCTCGACACGCCGTAACTCGTTACGTCTCTCTCCTACTGTGCTAGTAATAAAAAGACGTGGTGTGCGTATCGAAATGGTTCGTGCTAGGTCCACTGACACCTTTCATGCCCCATCCGACCCGACATGGATTGTATGTAAACTGTATAGGCTTTGATCAACGAGATGAATGGATTTGTGTTGCTGTGCCTCTGCAATAAGATTAAACTCTTCTGCCTCTCCATTGTTTGGTGGTTACAACAGTCTATACGAGTAACACCGGCGCCTGCTGACCGCGGTGGTGTGCTTGCAGGTACACGCCGGTGGCCGACCTGGACTACGGCACGCTGTCGTGCTCGGCCTCCAACGAGGTGGGCTCGCAGCTCGCGCCCTGCGTCTTCCAGATGGTGGCCGCGGGTGAGTCATACCAGCTCTGTTTTAAACTCTTACATTAAAAAATGATGCCCACTGTAAATTATTTAACTTGTAATTTTTCTTCATAAGGTACCAGCGGTTTGTGGTTTCCAGAATGCTTAAAAATTTTACTGTCACGTTCATTATTGATTTTTTTAATACTTGTCGGTCAAGATGTGTGCTTGTGTGTGTGGCAGGTAAGCCGCACCCGCCGCGCAACTGCTCGCTGTGGAACCAAACGGCGGAGTCGGTGGAGGTGGCATGCCTGGCGGGCTTCGACGGCGGCCTGCCGCAGACCTTCCTGCTGCAGCTCTACTCCGCCGGCGAGACCACGCCCAGGTGAGTAACCCTCCCCCCCCCCCACACTCAACAAACCCAAATTCTTGGCTACACGAGTATTGTGACGTTTACTGAAAATGTTTACCATGACACCGAAAGACATCATGACATAGATCAATATTATTTTATTTTGTATCTACTAGCGACCTGCCCCTTAGGGCTTTAATTTTGAGATTGAGACGTAATGTAAATAAACACTTTCTGCTTTTTTTCCTAAATGACAGCGAAAACCGCACCAAAATCATTAAAAACTGCATTGTGAGTTCACTCAGAGAACAGAGAAAGTGGAGTCGCACTTATTTATACTCGTACAATTATGAGCGTAGCAATCTCACTATGGCATCTTATTCTGTAGAGTACGGGTCCGCTAGAGGCTTTCATACGTTACTTTATTTCCCGCACTATTTCCGGAGCGGTCCCGCGAGAGCCCGCGGCGTTAATGAGCGCACATAACGCGGCCGCCAGCGCGCGCGCCGCCTGACAACGACGTTTTTATCTACCCATTACGCGGCAAATAGAATAATTGTAGACGAGCACGCTCTTTACTAGCGCCAGCGAACAGTGGCGACACAATAATTCAGCTCAACTTTTTTAAATTAACAATCTTAACTGAAACGTCTAGAAGGAATGGTAAAGTGCCCAAGTGCTGTCCTCGGTGCAAATGAGTGCTCCTACGATTCAATTAGCCCGCGACTGTAAAACTGCTCGCCCGCCGCGTGTAAACCCGCCGCCGAATAATAATGACATGACAACGTTAACAAGAATTGCCCAATTAGGGATGTTACAGTAACGAGATGCGAAACGTCTCGAGGCAGAAGATTGCGAGTAGTAATGATTTGTGTGTACCAAGTCTGTGCGAGATGTGCCTGCGACGAGCCGGGGAGCCAGGCGTGTACCTGTAAATAATTAAGACAATGACATCTCTAAGCCTTGTACAGTCAGCAATAGAAGCAGCTGAACACTAGATAAAGTGAAAAAGTTGAAAGTGAACGCTCTTGCTCTCTTGAGGACATAGTGGTGTATACATAGATCGTTTTAGCCTGTTGGGCTGGGTAGATATACCTATCTCCTGAATACAAATATTTATTTCTTCATTACAAGTTTAAAATATTAAGGTAACAATATACACTGCCAATATGCTACTGACCATGTAGACTGCACGAAACCAAATTAATATTATAAAGGAAACGCAAGTAACTCTGTCTGATACGTTTTCATATTTTGGTATAAAAATAAATGGGACCTTGCAGAAGGATGTAAGCAAATTTTTGTTAGAAAAATAAAACTTGATGGGGTTGAAATGTGTGATAATATGAAACTTTGTGTGTGTGTGAAATGCTAAACTGCTGAGTTTATGTGACAAAAGAAGTTGCGGTCAACAGAGGATCTGCTTGATATGATGTAGAGAGGTTTGCATATGGAGTATAGCCTATATACGCTAGATATATAAGATATATAAGCTATTTTTTATCCCAAAAAGATATAAATTTCGAAGCAAATGAAGTCACGACAAATTGCTACTCATTATTGAAAGCTATAGTCAAGTTTAAGCATCCCATGTCTGATTATTGTTGGTGAAAATTACGAATATTGTGGGAGAGAGTGACGAGACTCCGCTGGCTTTGGACATGCAGAGAGATTGGGAATGCCAAATGGATGTCTTCCGGTCGAATGATCCAGGTTGTGCGTATCGCTGGTTTGATGATGTCCAAAAAGGACTTTGAGACCTCGGCACTCGTGATTGGCTGGAGATGGCTTAGAATGGAACGCAGAGGCAAGTCAGGGGCCTAACCGACTTAGGGCCGCTGGTGCCGTGTCATGTAAGTGGTAACTAAGTTTGATGATTAGGCAACTTAATATTTTGCTGGGACATGTTTCCGCGAGCTGGAACAGTTATCCGCCCCACTTTATTTGCGTAAAGAGCCGGGACGTGGCGAAGGCGCGCGTTATATTATCACATTATAATTAAAATTCCCTCCCCTCCCGGCATGTCATGCAGGTACGAGCGGCAAAAATGTACCCGAACAGGCGCCTCATTAACCTTTCGGGAGTGCGTTAATTATGGAAACATCGGGCGAAACGCGAGCCGCGCCGCCCAGTAAATGCTAAAGTTGAAACAGGAGGGAATTAAATTTTACCCCGAAAAAGGGGAAAGTGTATAAGATTGTCGGCAGATTTAAATCAATTATGCTCCCGCAATAGCCGTGCTGTGACATGCAAAGCCGGCGGTGGCTCGGTTGCGGAAAACGGCTTCTTAAAAGAACCATCTTAAGAAGAAGAGTCTGCTTTACAATTTATAACGCGTAGCACTCCGCTACGACTCGCTACGCCGCGCCGTAGCACCTTGCGTAGTCAACTTATGCCTCCAAGTTGTCCAGTACATTTTCACTGACTTTGAAAATAACATTGTTACTTACAACACTTTTATTACCTATCAGATTTCATTAAACGTCCGGGCAGCCCAGTGGTTAGTGGCCCTGACTGCTAAGCAAAAGTTTTCGGATTCGAATCCGGATAGAGGCAAATATTTGTGTGGTGAAAATGATTATTTGTCCTCGAGCCGTGAATGTCGTTTATATTTAAGTATGTATTTATTTAATAAATATACGTATATTTGTTGTCTAGAACTTGTACCACAAGCAGCTTTAGTTGCTTAATTTGAGACTAGGTCAATTGGTGTAAATCGTTTCAAGATATTTATTTATGTTTTATGGTACCTTTGCAGTTTACTATTCTTTTATATTATTATATTTTATTTTATTTATTTTTATTTTATTTATTTAATATGGAGAACCAACAGCTTTTATACAAATGTTACAAATCAACGGTAAATACAATAAGCCAATTACAGGATCTCGCCGATAGCAACAGGGTAACAATTTTATGTTATATTTTTCTCTTAACTTTGAACACGAAAAATCATGTTTATGTATTGTTTTACTCATTGTTTATACAACCTTTACCAGTCACTCCGAAAACTAATTATTAAAACGAAATTTGATATCGTAATTTACGTTCAAAGTTATTTTTAGACACATATTACAGATGTTCTCTCGGGACTAGCAAAACATATTCGCTAAATAGAAATTGGCCTTTTCTAAAAATAGCTTTCAGTTACTTTATAACTAAATGGTGTTTGGAATATATTTATAATATGTAAGACGTTGATAAATAATAAAGTGGACGATGCGCATAAATCACTTTATAGTTCTCATGATAATTACGTGGAATGAAACGATTGCGTTTTTTAGAGGCTTTTAACTTTGCTTCGTATTTATTGAAATTCAAAGCAAGTTCATTTTATCCCTCTTCTTATTAAGCGATCGACTTTCAATTTAATACGTATACAATACAATACAATGAAAATGAAATAAAATATTTGCAAGTAGGTCATAAGATACATGTCTGAGACAAGATAGTCTGAAGTTAGAAACATGGAACTTGGAACACGTGTTCCTTAGGCGGCTGTAGAGCTGCTCTAAGTAGCGATTTTTTAGAAATTCTACATTTACGGAGACCAAAAAGGAAGTAAAAGTTATAGGTACTAACTATAATGTACTATGAACTAACTAATCCAAAATCTACGCTTACAAATTTGCGAGCAAAAGTTCTTTTTTTGATAATGATATTAGCTTGCCCCACTATGTGCTCCAAAGCAGACTTCGGTTTTACACAGCCGGCCAAGTTAATTTATTCCCCCACTGTGTCACTGTTTAACTAGTGTCACCAGAAAGGGACGCAGATAGAGATACTAAACTTGGCCACTCGTGGCACTGCAGCCAATACGCGTGGCGGGACATTCGCGTGCGCGCTAATTGGCGCCGGTCCGCCTAATGACCGCCAAAAACACTCTAATTGTTGTTCGGAAACAAAAACATTTCCAGTTCGAAAGTTGTCTCATTTAACCTCGCGACGTGAGCGAAATACTTATTTAAATATCCGGGCGGCGCACGCCGACAGCGCGATTATCTCGTCGCACAGGTGTGCGGGGTTTTTATCTGACATTCCGATTTTATACGGGGCTTGTTCTGACGAGCAATGTTTTCGCATTCGCCCCTACTGCGAGGAACAACGACAATAACAAGACGATGGATTCACGGCGGCAATGCAGCTGCGCACGCGTCGTGCGAACCGCGGTGACTGAGCATGAATAAAATATGAAGCACGTGTTAACGCAGTTCTTGTATAGAAATTTAATTACGCGACGCCATTCACACAGTGTTGATTTATACACGGTTGCTTGTTGGTAGTCTGCTGCGATGCATAACGGAAGCTTATATTTTCCATGTGGTACGAGTATACTCACAAAACTTAAAACAATCGTAATGAAATTTACTTCAAAATTGGCGCTTGAAAATATGCCGTTAGTGGTTAATGCGGTAGCTCATCCACATAAACCATTCTCCAAGAAAATCTTCCTTTTAATTGTCATTGAACAGAAACTTCCAACTTATACATTTATATAACAATATAATTAGTTAGTTTTTAAATGACTGACATACAACGCAGAGCATAGACTGCTAAAAACAGGAACATAGGTGATAATTAAATTAGATTAGAGTCCAAGAAAACATTTTTGGAAATTTTACCCTTATAAAATACCTACTCACTATATTGTGTATCTATAGATGACGGGCATTTAAGAGCTGCAGTTACAGATCGTACGAGCGCGTTCTCAAGATCGCATTTGACATTTCATTCCTGTAGAAACGCAATGTAAAATGCGATCTTTAACTACGAACCTAACATTGACTTATCTACTACCATGTTTGCATTGGTAGTTGTCAGTAATTGTGTTTTGTGTGTGCAGGGTGAACTTGTCGTCGGAGGAGCCGTCGTGGACGGTGCGCGGGCTGGAGTGGGACGTGCGCTTCCGGCTGGAGGCCGTCGCGGTGAACGGCAAGGGCCGCAGCGCGCCGGCGCGGCTCGCCGACCTGCTGTTCCAGGACCCTGAAAAGAGAACAGGTCAGTGCTGAACCTGCGGCCTTTGGGACTACCAGGGCAGTTGTAAAATCAGCAATATAACAGCGATTTCTTGTTATAACTAAGTATATCACGTAGTCTCTGTAAAACACTAACCTTCGTTGTTTTGGTAACACCAACTAATCATTTTTTTCAGTATGCTTTCGATTAAGCTTTCATAGGCCAACACCCACGATAGTACGTGACGTAACAAATCCTTGCACAATCCGATCTCGTCACAACGCCGCGGTCGCCCACGCGCGTCCTAACCAAGCATACGATTGCTTTACTAGTCCGTAACTAGTTTTTGTTCTAAATCACTCAACGTAACTCGATTCGGCGGCGCGGCGGTCCCCCGGGGCGTCCGGCCGGCCCGGGGGGGGGGGGGGGCTCGCTAAGTGGCGCCCGGCCCGCCCGCATTACCGGCCCAGGGAACACATTAGCCTGCGCCGGGAAATATTGCTGGCCCAGGTTACATTACCCAAGGAAACGAATAGTTGAAAGCCTATTATTGCCCCCTCGGTCCGTGCGCCGCAGCTACGACGGCGCGAAGGATTTACGCCACGTGTTATTCCCTGTTTTAAACTCCGAAGCATCTGGTGGAGCGCAGGAAACGCAGCCAGGTTTTAAATATTTACCTCCTCGGCTCGCGTACGAGTGCCACTGATACAAGCGATCCTGTTATTGCGTATTCTAAATGAAAATTGCACTGCTTTCTCGAGAACAGTTGATTGCATGAGCGTTAGGTATATATCTACTAGTTAGCTTTCATAATAAGCAGCTATGAGCAAAATAAGCGGCGAAGTTTACGAGCGGGAAGTTGTCGGTTGATGTTGCTTGTTCGGGCGCGCGGCGGCTCGCACTTCGACGAGAGCCAACAAAACTTTCACTTAGCCAGTCCGTCTAGAGCAAACCGCGAAGATTCTGTTAGGAGTATAATTTTTGAGTCGTTGCGCTTCTTCTAGGGTTCTGGGAACGAAATGGAGTATCATTCGTTTTCATATTTATCTCTTCGGGGAAGCCCCAGCCGCAGCGCTGTACCTGCGCCGCGCGCCCAGCTGCCGGCCTGCTCTCTGCAACCTCGAGATAATCCCATTTTAATTAAACGCGCCTCGGATTTACCGGCGAGATTAATCAAGAGCCTCCTCAGAACGCCTCGGCGCCCCGCGCGCCCGCCGGCCCGCGCCCCGCCCTTGAATCAAATTACATCACAATAACGACTCAACTCGAACTTGCTCGGGAATGCTCCATTATCCGGCGCCGCTGCTTCAAACAAATAGTCGGCATTCCCTCCGAGTGATTAGCTGCCGCGCGGCGCGGCGCGGCAGGTGACGCGGCCCCGCCGCGCTGCAATATTCTCGCCTGTCAGACTGAAATCATATTTCCGAAATACCATGGGCTGTTTTTCAGCGAACGAGCAAAGACAATAAATAAACAAGTACTGCTTTAAATAGCAATCAGTGTTACCAGGTGGCCTGTTGCCATAAGACAGAATACTTATTAAAGTTCTTTCAAACGTTTATTTGTAAGTGACGCAAAATACGTTTTTATAGCTGACACGAACGGCCACAAAAATGTAATAAACTTTTCTGCCCGAAAATGTATCAAGATATAGAAAAATAATTTGCTGTTCGGGAAAACGTCGCGTCACGATGAAACTGTATCGAAATTGAATAGGGTCCTACATATTATATCAAGTGTAAAATTACTTACAAAAACGTAATACGTATCGGCATGATGTGAGATGGGGCGCGAAAACTAATGCGGAGGCCGCGCCGCGCGCACTGCTGACCGCGACACGGCTCGTCGCGCGTTTGTTTTCTTTAACCTCCAAAGTTTAGATTGATTCGTGAACTGTAGCACACTAGTCAAAATACCGAATAACTGCTCGAGCAGCGAGCGCCCGGCGAGCAGCCAGCGGCCCGCGGCGAGAAGCCGGTGGCCCGCGGCCGGCAGCGCGCCGCCGCGCCGGCCCTTCCACGCCACAACACCATTACGCACCAAATTGCGAAACCCCATACTTCACCCTTCCATCAAATACACGCAATTTCGTTACGATATAAAATGTTCAGATGTTTACCTTCCACCCCCGGCGAGGCTCCGGTGATTCGGTTTCCCAAAGTGCTAATTTTCTCCGAAATGAAAAGACAACAAGTTACTTTAGAACACCATCGATCTACGTCAATATCTCTCTGTAAACAATCGAATACAGGAAATTAATTTGTAATATTCATTGCAATTGTCTGTCTGCTTCCTTTCGAATCCACTTGGCAGAAGTACCTAAGTATTAATATATTAGGTTCAAATCTATAAAGGTCACCCCTTGAAATAGCTTGTATTAGTTTCAGCTTTGCTTTTGCGGGTCCTTTTTTGAAGGTGCGTCGGGATCGCTACCACCAGTGCTTGCATTGTTGTGTTTCGGTGTGGAGAGCAAGACAGCCGGTGCAATTACTGGCACAAAAGGTATTCCATCTTATCCCTCTGGGTTGGCATCGCATCTGCAATCCCTTTGGTGTTGCGGGTGTCCATGGGCGGTGGTGATCACTTACCATCAGGTGACCTGACTTACCTCACCGGATCAAATGATGCTGGTGGTGAACGGCAAGTCTACGACGCTGTCCGCCGCCACTCCTATGGCTACTGGAGGCTTCACAGGGTTTAAAAACAAACACTTAAAATCGGGACTCCCGCGTTGCCGTACAGCAATCCCGCTGCGGTTCACAAGACATCAATCAAAATCTAGCCGTACGACTGTGACCCACATTTTTACTGCATTTGTTTTAGATTCTGAACAAGACGAAATTGCATAGCTTTTCTCCGCTCACGTTTGATATAAATGATATACAAACCATATTTGCGTTCAGATACCAAAGCCAAGGCGGACGTGACGTACTTTTACTTGACGCAACGATGTAGCATTTTTATCAACTAAACTAATGTAATGTATAGCATTTCAAATTAATATCACTTAATATGAAAGTTTTATTCTAGACTCGGATAGCATAATTAATAGATTCAGGCGTTACTTTGCGGAGGTCCATATCAACAAACTGGAACAAAGCAGCAAGAGTAGCAAAGTAATTTGCTCCAGATTCAAATATTATTTCATAGCATTATTCGTCTAATTGTACCACAGCTAATTGTACATTTGTTTTACACGCACCACCAATTACTATCGGATATGTTTTAAGAGATATCGATCGTGGGCTAAAACAATTCTCCGTCCTTAAACACAAAATTGATGCTTTCACCGCAGGTTATATCGTTCTAAAATCGTTCACTGCATTTGGGTCATAGTCAGCTTCTAGATGCAACTCTAGCTGTATAGGGTCGTGGCCAGTGTCTCAGCGTGGGGGGGGGGGGGGTCGTGATGTGATTGCGCACAATGCGCTTATTGTTATCAGATTACAGCGACGACGCGCCAGATTACACGCGTTATCTCAACGCTATGCGTCTTGCCGGGGTGATCCTTGCTCACTGAACTAGCGTTAATGCGACACTGATTATACGTAAGTTCATGGATTGTGACAAATTATGAAGCTACAAAGATATGTGAAGACTGTGAAACTAGACGATGTCGATGATGGCCAATTTTTCTAAGGATGTTGGATATAAACCTCGTATTTGTTTATGATGTACAAAATACTGAAAATTTTATGGTTGCCGCAAGAAAAACTTTGTTGTTTAATGAAAGTTTAGTTAGTTTAGTTTATTTGTTCAGTCAATATAAAATTATAAATTGCATATTATTGTAAGACACATTTATGACTATTGTGTACTGTGGGTCATCTGACACGAATCCGAGGACGTTATTATTGTTATCATCAATTCACAGCGCCTCTGAACCCCTGCGAACGATATTTACGACAGGATTAGAACAAATTATTGAATCCTCTTGTAAGGATTGACCGGCGGGCGCAGCTGCGCTGACGGGCTCTAATATCCAACTTTAGAGGATGATGAATGTTCGCTAGTTCTGGCCCGCCATTGTGCGCCGCTAATGGTGCCCGCCGCCGCCGCCGCGCGGCGTAGCGGCCGCCGCTCCGGCCGCGCCGCGGGCACCGCTACCGTCACCGTAACTTGCCGTGCGTGCGCTTTACAGAACGATCGTGGGTTTTAAAATAGTAAATTGCTGGTCATTTAGATAGACGCACTTGTAGCAGTTATAGCCAACGCAATGACAGAACTTAATTAGAACCTACGTTGTACGAAAGCAACGAGGCGAGGCGATAACGCAATAAGGATATAATTACGAGCGGTGCGCGGGCGGGGGCGCCGCGATAATTAGCGCTCGGAGAGGAAATCCGATTAATACGATGCTCTTTAAAGTTGCTATCGAGATATCCTCCCCCGATGCCGCCTACGTCTGCTCCATGATGCCCTGGAAGTTTTACAGTTATGTAGCAATTTACAATGCGTTCTCCGTTTTGTTTGCAAATTCCGATAATAACGGACATGCACATGTTTTACGTAAACGAGGATAACATTGGGAAATGCGTAAATTTTTTCATTTCGTCAGTTCTAACAAAATATGTCCCAGTTTTATTCGTTCCATTTCAAAACTTGTGGCATGTTTAAAGTTATTGTTCTAAATGGAAAAAAAAAGTATTAGACGAACGGCAGTATATGCACAGCAAAAAAGGCAAAAATAAGAATCCTAGTTAGTCGCACGTCGTAGCAGCTGCCTAATGCATCATGCTCGGAGACGTCACCGGCGTGCAGCACTCGATGGCTGATCGTCCCCCCTGCCTCCCCCCCTCCCCCCGGCGGGCCGCGCCGATCACTCCGGTAAATACAACTCATCATTTTTATTTGGTCGGCGCTCGGCCGCGCCATTTGTTGAGGCCCGCGCGGCGCGTCGCGGCGCGGCGCGATAAATCACGCGCGGCCGCCTGCTGCGGATTTACGACAGATATAGATTCGAGGATGCGTCGCGCGCTCGTAGATCAAGGGTTTTGGCTAAACTCGACGATTACTCGTTCCGTCTATAAACTAAAACTAGCCATTATTTAGATTTATTGCGTCTGACAATGGCGCGTAGCAATTTTAGAGGCTCAGTTCGTGATGAAGAGGCTCATCTGAAACGATTAATATTAAAAATAAAGCCAACCTTTCACAGTAATCTCGCCGACGCGGCGGCCGCGGCTCGGCGCTGAAATATGACGCAGCGCCGCGGCCTAATCCGCCCTTTGTTCCGCGCCCGTCGCGCGCGCGGCCCGCGGCACTATCTCCGCCGCCACTCGCCCGCCCTTTACAACCGTCCTAAAATATAATCTAAGCCCCGAATTATTCCAACAAAAGTTATTGCCGGCAAGTCCCAAAATAATATAATTTTCAGACGAGTAGGTGACTTCGTACACTAATCTGGCCCCTTATTTATATGAAATGATACTTCGGGACACTCGCGCAAAAAAGTTCGTGTTTGAGTAGCGAGGTGGACGCCGCAGGTGCGGGCTGGCGGCGCAGGCCGGCGCTCTCGCCGCGCACATCCGCGTCTTTACGACGCTTCTAATGTAATGTGTGGCGGCTCTCCAGCTACCTCCTTAGTGCTGGGCGATAACTACGTGCCGGCGGCATAAGAGCGGGCAGCGGAGATACGATCGCGACGACGTTAGCGAGGCTGCCATCTGTCTGGTTTTCTAACTTACAATGTCTTTGAAAAGTGCGCGGCGAAAAGTGAGCACTTAAATTGTTTCGTTGCTATAAGGCAACAGTCACTTGTTGCGAAAATGTATGTGTTGCAGTCCAAACTTATCATTGGTCGAAAACAATTTAACTTCTGACTAGTCGTAAATTGTTGTTTGTCTTAAATGCAAATATTTAAATAGAGGTCACTGATTCTTGCAGATAAATGAACTTTGAACTTTGATATATTAGTCCTGTCTCAGATTAAATAGGTGGATCGGTACCGAATGTCCGGCATATCTCACTTCCGGGCGTATTAGGTGTGTCACTGTAGAGCAGTGGCCACCTGCGCCGCACTTTACAGCGCCGCTCGCACGGCGTTGCGGCGCTAAGACGTTCTTTAGTGCCTCCAGCAGTCCGGCTTAAGCTGCAGATCGTCCAAATATACGATTCTGTGTGCAGCCGCGCAAGCCCCGTTAGGCTGTCAAGTGTCATCATATTGTGTGAGTTTCACAGCCGTGAACATGTAATTTGGTAGGTTCGCTGGTTTCAGTTTCAATTCGAATAATTTAAACTATACGTAAAGTGGCGAGTATCAAAAACTAGCCTGATAATTGTGGTGACGTGGATGTTATGCAGAGCCGGAAATGGTTAACCTATTTGTATTCAGTCGACACGCCTGGAATAGTTCGGCCGTGCGGGGTGACAACTCGGAAACTAATTATTATCTCCCCCCCCCGCGCCCGCGCGTCGCTGCGGCCCCGCGCGGCCGACTGTTAGGCGCAGTTCGTCTTGAAGGAATTGCTTTCATTGGATAAGGGCTCGCGACGTCTCTCGCCACCTGCCGCTGCTCTACAAAGTGCATACTTTAGCGCTAACATTTACGACTAATCTGAGTGTAGAGCCAGCCGTAACCCTGGCGGCATCGGGCGACAGCCGAGATGTGAACTAATAAGTAATGAGAGCGTAAACTTCCGCGCTTCAGTAATGGCAGCGAGATACATCAAGCTACTCGAGAATGCACTTACCGTATTGCGCAACACAAAGTATCCTAATGGATATTGGATCTCGCCGTAGTCGCGTTCTGGGTGAGGGTCCTATTGGCGACTTTGAGAATTAGAAATGTTTTTTTTTACAATCATATAAAATCTGTATTGTTCACGATTTTCATTGCGAAAAACAAAACTGGAAAGCTTCAATTTTCAGTTGAAGCGTGTATGCCTGATTAATTGCTATTAGCGCCCGGAGCGGCCTCACCGGCAGCGCCGAGCAATATTCCCAACGAATTAATTACGACGGATGGAAAAATACAATAACGCAAGCATAAATCATTGATAAAGTGCAATGAATAATGATTATTCATTTGGTCGTCCGTTTCACGTATCGGCGGCCGGCGGAGGGTGATTTATCGGCGGCGAGTGCAGGGCGCCGCATAAATTACCGCCGCTCTCGCCGCGTCGCCGCGCCCGTCCACAGCTCCGCGCCGCTCTCGCCGGGATCCCTCTCGCTCGCGCGGGCGGACAGCGTCGCGGCGTTGTTTGCGCGACGATCAAACCATGTTTTACGATTAAGCCAAGCTAATCATTTTTTATTACAGCAAACATTTGTACATGTCCTGTATAAGCTGCCTGTAAATAAGACTACAGTGGATTTTGTACGAAAGCAAATGGAATTTTTGTTTGATTCTGCGCGGAACACCGGTGCCATATATAATATTATGAAGCGAGTGTCTGCCCTTCGCGGGCAAACTACGGCGCCTCCGCGGCCGCGAATGAATACATTAGGCCAACTTTAATCATTAATGCCGTCCTTATGATTAATATTTACATTAATTTCATGCAAATTGCCGGTTTGACGCTAATTTCTGGTTATTTATGAGCACGACGTGCCGCGGCCGCGCTGCCGCGTGCCGCAGCCGCACGCCGCACGCCGCGCGACGCATCACTGTTTAATCTTTATTGCGCAAGTTGCGGCGCCGCGGCACAACTTGTCGTGATTAAAGTACAAGTTATGCCGTGCCCTGCGCCCTGAGAATTCAACTCAAACCTCCAACTTGTCCGTTAACCGGTTAATAAGGTCGAGTGCGCGACCCTGGGAGGCGCTGGTGCCAAGGGGAGCGATTCTTAAGCGCAACAGCGACGAGTTCAACGCCGAGGCAGCGCTGTGCTCCATCTAACGCGCCTATACGATGAGCGACACAAAATAATGCCTCGACGTCTAGCGCGACGGCTACACGCTCGGAGAAGGCGGCGCAACGCATGGCCGGCGGGACCTTTGACGTCATCACCGATCCTCTCGACGTAAAGGAGTCGTTGAAAGCACACTGGCGAATCTTTGATCGACCTGAGGTAATAAACCAAGAACGAGACTCAATCACGTCGAAATCACGTTTCATTGATTTTACTGAGATTAGTATGTAGGTATATTGCAAACTTAAGTGTGAGTCGAGCTCGCGCTTAGCAGGGAGGTAATCTGGAAAATGAAAGGAAAGAAACAATTTTTTTACTGAAACATAACACCACTTTATTGTGCGGTGAGACAGGTTTTCTAAATATTGACAAATAGTTTTGTATAAAACTCTAAAAGTGCAAATATTATCATTATCAAACTAATTGATATTATTGCTTAGAATGTAGGTACTTGTAACTGAATTTAAAATCATTGACATTTATTTTACGAAATTGACTTTTAATAATTTAGTTATAATTTCACTTAGAATAGATATGACATCAAATGAATGACACATGTTTTTATTATTCTTATTATTGTTATTATTTATTAATTTAATTATTTAGGTGTGACTGGAGGAATATTTATGTTTAATTGTTCATTGATAATTGTGTATTAAAATGTATTGCATGGATATTCTTTAAAGCAATAAATGAATGACTACTGAATACTGAATGAAATCTATGGAGGCTAAAAAAATCAAAATATAATTCTAAGGCATAATAACAGCGTATGAAAAAAATCATGACTGTAGATTAAGGTTCAGAGGTTGGGAGTCAATACCGTTTGTATGGAGACTGCTTTTTAAGGTTTGTTACACTAGGGATTGAGCAATTATAGCTTGTCATAGTCGGCTATCGAGCTCGAAATTTACGGCCGAAGAAATTAGCCAGTGAAAGAGTTTTAAAGCGGGTCGGATGGACTCGGCTAACGAAGACACGTCGCGCGCTCGTTACCGCGTGACGTGACCGGCCGGTCGCCGGACGCATCTGCTCGGCGCCCACAGCCGTCTTCACTGACACTTATTTGCGCTGGGCGCGGCGCCCTAGTTAACTAGAAGCCCATCGTCAGGCTGAGTAGGAAATTCTTTGCAGCAGCCGTTAACAGTGACTGCTGTCCCGTAATCATTAATAAACCTTATGCCAAATCAACGGTATCAAAATTATCTTCAATAAATAATAAAACAATTATAAAGTTGCCATACCAGTGCTTGCACATGTAGGGCATCATTTTTACTAGTGGTTGACAGCATTGCCTGTCGTTTTGACTCATGAGGTCTGATAGCGGGTAGGCCGTTTAATACTTGAACATAGTTTCCCGGTTTTGTGTCAGCTATCGGAAGTTCTCCGAAAAACCTAACAGGACTTCAGAACTAGACAACCGAATGTATATCAATGAAGGCGCGTTTGCATCGGGTCGCCCGTATGGGTGTGAACACTGAGCCAGTCGACACATTAACTCTGCAGTCTCAGTGGACCAAGTAGGCCAGGTGCAGTTTACCGAACACGACACTCGACTTAGACAAGCCGAAGTCTGCTACCGAATTTCTAAATACACCATCTAAATTACAAAAAATTATAGACTTATGAGCAGGTAAAAAGCAAAGCAGATTATAGGGAATCAAGTGACCGCCGATTATTACGATGAACTTCAACAGGCCGTTGAAAACAAGTCCGTAATGCACGCAGCGGTGCTTATATTAAATATTACCTGTTCATCATATTATGTATTTGTGTAAATTAGCGGACGAAGAGAACGGCGCGTACCTACATATACCCACTCCATCGTGAGGGCTCGAGAACTGTACTCACGCGGAGGACTGTGAGGACAACACAGGATCAAAACTATTAAATGAAATCACAGGTTGACGTAGAGGCATGACCTGCTGAAAAACTGTTTGTTTTTGTGTAATGTAGAATTTGTAAAACTCATATCACTATCTGTCAAACTAGCGTAATTTTAACCGAAGCATTTACAGGAAAAGTGCTCCCATAAAGGTGTCTTCGGTAATGATAGATTTATGCAAATGAATAATAATTGGCGGTGCAGGCAGGCGGCGACAGCGTGCGGGCC
Source organism: Ditula angustiorana (assembly GCA_963691745.1). Taxonomy (NCBI): domain Eukaryota; kingdom Metazoa; phylum Arthropoda; class Insecta; order Lepidoptera; family Tortricidae; genus Ditula; species Ditula angustiorana. The sequence goes on from OY829473.1 coordinate 18,473,139, forward strand.
GCGGCACCTGCCCTAACCCTTGATTAATTATTGAAGTTACAAATAGCCCGCATCCCTGCCCCGCCCGCCCGGCCGCCGAGGCAAATTGCTTCATTGTGTCTCACTTACAGAGCAACCTGTTGGCCATGGATTAGATCTGTCGTAGATAATAACGTGAAATACTACCACGTAAGCTCCAACTTCGACGTCGATATTTCCTTCACCAATGCCTCGGGGACAAACAAACGGTCCATGTAAATTTGTCACAGCACACATAAACAAGCTTAGGTCTGAGCAGAAATTGGACGGAGACATGTTGTTGTGCTATCACAAGTTGGGAAGTAACAAGTCGCGCGGGAACTCGTCACATGTGCACGTAATATGTGCGAGTGCGACCGCAGCGCGCGCCGACGCCGCACCGCTAATTGCTTCCAGAAACTTTGCGCTTGTCGACGCGGATTGCGGAGACGTCGCGCTCTACCGCGCTCCGCCGCGCTCCATCGCGCTCCGTGGCGCTCCAAGTACGCATCGCCGGTGGCTATTCTGACAGACGTCGTTTCATCGGGCCATAGTCGTTTGGTTAAGCCGAAGCTCGAGAGTTATTATCAAAGTTAGATTGACCATAAAGTCGTAAGGCACGTTAACCCAATGGCTCCAGCGTTGACATCCCCGTAAAATTTGAGTGCGATCGGCCCCGGGCGGTCGGGCCGGCGCGGACCTCTTGGTCTATATTAGCTTTAATTAGCCGGGCCGTAATTAGGTTCCAGCGAGAGTACTCGATGAGGTATCGCCGGCGTCGGGACTTTTTGCTCGTGTGGCCGAGACGGCGGCGCCGATCGAGCTGCATCCGGGCACCGGCACAAAATAACGCAGAATCCAATTATACTACTCCTTGTGACGCGGCGCGACGCCCGCCCTAGACCATCCTTTCAATTAAGTTATTAACGGTACGATCACGGTCCCTCTCTTTATACGAAATGCTAATTCCGTCTCCTGTTCCGGTTCGAGTCGTACCTACTTTCAATTTGATTTTTTGTTGGACGCAATAATTAATCTCGCAGATTATGGCACGAATCATTAATGACCTCGCTCGCTTTCCACAGCCTTTCAAATTAATATTTACATAAAAAATGTCGAACGCACAAAAAGACCGTAAATAATCGATTACTACCTACTTACAGTGACGCGGGTTCGGGGATGCAAATATTTGCATCTACGCGGTCCTTTCGGTAGCACAATTACTCCGTGTAACGTGAATCACGCAGCCTACTAGTTTGTCAAATGAGTCATATAGAAGCGAAGTCAACAATATCCATTTCAAATGAAAAGCAAATAGAAGGTATTTTTACTTACATCTCCTGCAACAGTTTCCTGCTATTATTTGTAAAATCTATTGTAAAAAAAAGTGCTGAGTTTGCTCGTAAATGATTCAAATTGATTATTTGCATTACATTGCTTTTTTTTAATTAGCCTTAAAGTTTATTTGGTATTATGCTAAACACTAACATTTCAGAATCACTTCGTTGTCCGTCTGTCTGTCTGACAAAAAACCTATAAGGTAGGTACATTTCGTTGACCTAGAATTATGTTTGGCAAGAAGCAACGAAAGGAAAATACTCGTAGTTTGGAAAAATGAAACGTCAAGTTTATTATATGAGCGTCGTCGTGTTTTCTGGGATCCGTTAAATAAAAAATATTACGAACGCTATCGCCACCTTCAAATGTTGTGTCCAATAGCAAGTGCTCACATTCATGTGGACTTCTATTGCAGTATAATTCTTTTATCCACCATCGCTTCTTCCTCTTTTGTCTAGCTTTTTGTTGCTTCCACTTTTTTATAATCATGGTAATTGGCAATTACTCGACGCGCGTCTGGTGCCATCGCGTTTTGGCTTTAAACTGCACACGTTGCGGATCAAGCTGAGGCGGCTCGCCTCGAGCTGATCCACAACGGGCCTCGAGCCTTTGCCTCAGAGCGAGCAGCGTCAAACTGAGGCTGTTTGCTTCAAGTCGAGGCTGCTCGACCCGAGTTTGCCTCTAGTGGACACCCGGCTTAACGGTACGTGTAATTGCAGCGTCGGAGGCGCCGCTGGGTTTCGGCGGCGTGGCGGGCGTGGTGGGCGCGCTGGGCTGCGGCGCGGGCGCGCTGTGCGCGCTGCTGGCGGGCGCGTGCGCGCTGGCGGCGCGGCGGCGGCGCGGCGCGCGCGCGCGCGGCAAGCCGCCGCCGCTGCCCGCCGCGCCGCCAAGGGACGCGCGCGCCGCGCCGCCGCCGCGCGCGCCCGACCTCAAGCGGCCCGACCACGACGACGCCGAGCCCGACCTAATACCCAACAATTACTGTGAGTGCCGCCTTTTATTATTTATCTATATCTATCTACTTCATTGCGTAAAAAACAAAATGTACAAAAGTCGAACTTGATGCCCTATAAGGCCTTAAGGATTATTATGTACTGCGATCGATTGCACAAATGCTTACGTTAACACCGACGCTTATTTACTTAAGTCATTATTTTTTTAATCGCACGACGAGAACTGTTTTACGATTAAAAATATATCTTCTTTCTTTAAAGAGAAATACATATCGACAAAGTAATAAAATTAAAATTATATGAGGGTCTCAGGACCCATGACAAAGTAGGAACTAGAAATTTCCAACTTAGAGGTATTGTTTATTTAGGAAGTAGACTTCTAGCGATAAGGAACTTCTGTAAAATATGTTTTTATGAAATAAGTTATTCTTATTATTGTTCTTAAATTTTTTAACGGATTTTTTTTAATACGGTATGTTATAATGAGTGCTTCACCAGCACGTGGTTAATAACGTCGCGTCACTTCACCATACAATCTTCCCAAGTATAACAATACCTAAGTAGGTATAGGTGGGAAGGGTCTCTATGAGACATAATTCGAGTTATTCAATTGAATGATTAATTTTCTCATAAATACCCGCCTTCAATCCGATCTCATTACGATTCTCGTCTCACCCCAACGAGCGAGCGTCGTTAGCGTAGACGCGTGGGCGGCGCGAGCGCAACCCTCCGCGGCGAAGCAACGCTTTACAGCGGCCATACCGTACAAAATAGACGTAGTCACTACATCCTACATGAGATAGGTGGCGTTTGTTTATACGTCTGTGTGTGCACAAAACTAATTCTCACGAAATTTTCTTTTTTTGTCTGTTTTACTGTCCTGGGTGGTGGTCCTTTAGAGCCAGTCTTATTTTATTTTGTTTGAAATGGCGTAGTTACAAACTGAAGCGTATAGAGAACAGTCTTACAGCGCTTAACATGTGACTGTCTGTCACTCAATTACAACTACGCTTATAATGTGTCTGTAAAGTACATACAAGTAAAACCTAAAAAATACTGCATAACATGCAGAGGGCATACAGATGCTTTCGTAATAAAAGGTCACACAAAAATCTCTTAATATTATGAACTAAAATAAGAAAAAGAGAAAAAACTAACTCTACTCGTTCTAACTAGCCCAGTAGGAGTGAGAAGCAGCAGTTACGTAGCGAGTTAAGGGCGTATCGAAAGGGTTTGTGCTAGGCACAGGCGTCGGCTTCGGTAGAAATGCGCCGATCATGTTACACCATAGGTACTTTTTACGGGAATAAGTTACCGAATATCCCAAACCCAAAGTTAGAAGACGCCGAATGTTCCTGGAAACTCGGAAAGTAATTATGCTAGGCTTATTATCCAGTGCTTAAATGATAAACCTAATTAACGGCTAATGTGGCGCCGCTAACCCTAACGACAGTTCGAACAGCTCCACGGCGAAACTTGCCTCCTCGATTTGTCGTCTCGACCACAGTGTACTAAAAAAAGCAGTGAAATAAATTCATACAAATGTCTGAAACGACGCTCTCATACAGCCACGCGCCGCGACAGGACCTTTAAATATGCTGAATTTTTTAGTGTTTTGTCGAATAAAACGCCAAGTTAAACGTTATTTTTTTAATTTATTAAACCATTGTGATTAGCAAATCTCAAGTATATCAGAGACTATTTATACATATGCTACATTTGAAAATGCAAACTTTAAACGAGTGCACAAAGCAGGTCGTCACGTAGTCATTCTATATCTATGCCTACTCATCTACTTTCTTACTTATATTCTGCGACTAGGTCAGATTTTGAATTATTTGTTTCAAGCCATTCAACTACTTCGTTTTATATATTTTAATAGACCTTCATAACAATTCTAACCATCGCATCGGGGGTAGTTGCACAGGGCAGTCATAAGAGTGTCACCCGTGACGCGCCAGAAACGTAGGCAAATTATCTTTCTTTTAAGAAGTATTTATTAAGATAGATACTGCTCCTGTTTTATAATATTTACTGTGTGTTGAGCCTCCTGCGCTTAGCGATGCGGCTGAAGCTATCATTGTTCCCTCAGCCACACACGGCGCTCTTTACGCTTTGCCGGCCGTGGCAAGGCGTTGTTGACTCCGAGTATTACATCGCCACTAAATGAATTTCAGGCTCTGTAAAAACGTACTCGTAACGATCGTTTGATGGAGCGGAGATTGTAAAAATCCACCACGCGAGCCGCGGGCGCGGGGCGCGGGGCGCGAGGGGGACAATTAAAAAGCCGTGTAAATCAGTTTAATGTCCGGCCGTACGTGTCCGGAGCCGGCGCGTGTTATTATAATACGTACACATTACACGGGGAATTATTGGCGCCATAACTCTCCCGCGCCGGACAAAGCCGCCCGCACTAAAATGCGCCGTTAAAAATGTCCCGCGAACGCTCGCACTGTGCGAAGGGACTCTAGCATAACTAGAATATAGAATAACTCAATTTTCGTATATAAAAATTGAACCGACGAATACATTATGCATCCAAATTAAAAAAGGTGGTTAAGAAAAGGTAACCAAAATGGCGGCGATTATACAACAAGATCCAGAAAATCACTCGCTATTCATTCCATCTTAAAATCCGGTTCAGTGAAGTAACCCACTTATAAGTTTATTGGCATACGTGTCGCTTTATTCATGTAGATAAAATTTGCTACACGCTTTGCAGTCAAGTTTTTTTTAAATATATTAGGTCACCTATATGCATGTGATCGGGGTGGGCGCGCAGGGCGGGGCCATAAATTGCGCAGCAAATGAATGCCGTTCTCAAAATTAAGGCAGCGGAGTCTGCGTAGCCGCTCGCCTAATGCGCCTACACCTCGACTAGGAAGATCATCGAAGGAAGAGGTAGTGATTGCACAAACTGCTTCCTCCCCCGGCAGCAGTTTGTGCAATCACTACCTCTTCCTTCGATGATGTTGAACCCATAGTTAACGGCAGAATCGGCACACGATGATGATAACGAGGAACACTATCACACAACCGCAACAGGCGATTAGGGTCCAGTACCACAAAAACTCCTCAAGGTCTCTTAGCACGTTAGCGTCTAATTGGCACATTTCTATTTTATTTTACTATTACAAATACAAAAAATCACTCGCGCTTCTCCGACATCCTGGCAAGGTCGCCATGCGATGTGGAGATTAATAGAAACAAGCAGTTACTTGAAAGACGTTTATTAGAATGCCTCATATGGAGCAATACAGATGATATATAGGGAATCATAGAGTTGATATAATCTAACATACAGAGAGTACACAAAGAGTATTAAATGTAGATATACAAGTGGGTACATTATTACACTACAAGCGGCCCTGTAAGCTTAGGCCTGTAGTTATAGATGAATCTCGAGTACAGTAGCGTACTGAAGGCTCGCATTTGACATTTCGTTATATGGCTCGTTCCGGCTTATGATTAAGGACCACGGATTGGTCAGAAACATGTTGAACGATAACTAGACTAGTTATATTACGTGAGTGATCCGTTGATTTCAATAAATAGCTACTCCATGGATTCTCAAACCACAGTAATGCTACCAAAAGTCCTAGCCCTAAACATGACCCTCCTTTCGGGCGGCAATTGGGTAGTAACAGTTCTTTAACGCTCTGGCTCTGTTTGGCAATCGAATATGTATCGAGAACTTGTCTTAATTAGTGATACAGGCACTGCGTTCGTGTACAACTAGCAGCCTATATATCTTACACTAAGAGGCCGAAATTTACATTCGACTCTATTGTCAAGATCGTACGAGCTTGTCTAGATCTCTTCTCTTCGAGTGTTCAGAATTTCAGATACCTCTGCTGCTGCCTGTACCGTGGTAAAATTTACACAGACTCGCGTGCTTGCGCCGCACCACACGCTCGACGCTCCTATTAGTTTTATGCCCACTTATGTTGCACTCTCGTACTTTTAGCAAAACTAACTACTCGTAGGTTTGCATTAGTTTCCGAATAATTAGAACAACATTATAATTATGACTTTTTAAAAACAATTACACCTCACATTAATACACCACCTCACCTCATAGTTTCATGTTAAAAATTACACCTCGTTGAGGTTCTTGCCGGTATCTTCTCACTAGGGTTTTTTTCGAACCGGTGGTAAATTTTCTGACATGAAATATATTCCGACTTTGATTTAGAGAAGTTTTAAATTGAAATGCAGTTTTATTCAGTGTTTTCCCGAGATTTCAAAGCCTCCTGATGATTGTAAGGCTACCTGTAATTTACTATGTAAGAGTATATTCCGAGAATCGTATAGCGTGGTATTATAGTGAAAAGAAATATGCATAAATTGTGATAACGCGCGGCAATTGCGACTAAACACTTAACGCCCACTTGGAGAGACTGGCGAGAATATTATTTCTGTACCTATTAGATTATTGTCGTTATTTCGTTACAAAGTCGGGTTTCATTTAATCAATTCCAGTATGGTACTGGGTAAGAAGAAAAGCTTATCATTATTGACACGATGAGTTTTGTTCGTATTAGGCATTACTTATTTTGTTTCTTTTGTTTGGTACTTTATGGAAATATTTTTTTTTTTGGCAGTTTTGACGGGTAAAAAAATCTTATTTACAAAAACCTGGCAGTCATACATAAAGTAAGTCAAATATCTATGCAAATTGGGGTAAATATATGTAATGTTAGAAATTGCACAGGAATCTCTAAACAATAATCTGATTGTATCTTCAAATATTTTCTACGTGAAAGCACAGAATGTATCTCTGTAACAGTATTGCGTGGTGAAAATGCTCTATTCCTTTCGTGGAGTGCTAGTTCCATTGATTAGATTCATATAATACGTAATCTTTAAATCCCACTCACCGCAGTGAAATATGTAGAGCTGTATAGTAGGAACAGTAGGTGGCATCGATAGGTTCGGCGTGTTTTATGCTAACTGCGGATAGGCGACGCGCCCGCGGCGCGGCGGCCGCGGCGTCCGCGGACGCGGTCGCGGCGTGTTTTCAATTGCGAGTGTCGCCGCGCTGAATATTCACGAATCGCCATCAATATTCATGAATACAGCATCGCCGTCGCTTCTCTGCTTCAAAATATTTTTCAATACAAACCAACAGCGCTCGCCGGCCGCGCCGCGCCGGTGGCGACTCGGTCGCGCGGAGGCGCGCGGGAATATTATAAATCAATGGCGAACTCCCGCAGAGCACCGCTCAAACGGCACTACAGTAGGCGCTTAATGAAGGCAATTTGAATAAACTTGGGCACATTAGTAGCGCGGGCGCGGGGGAGATGTGCGCGCTCCAATTAATTATTTCTTGCGTCGTGACTTACGCTCGCCTTCGTCTTTGAATGTAGTGATTAATCAGGTTTTTTCCAGCGAGCCGGAGATAAATCTCCGCGAAGCGCCGCCGGCGCGCGCGCTCGTTTGTGTGGACGCGTCACACCCGGCTTCAGCCCCGGCACACTCTAAATAAGAAACCCCCGTCATTCGTTATACCGATGTAGACCACTGTAGCCTATAATCTGAAGTTTCATTAGAATTTCTCTGTAACAGAGCCACCGAGTTATTTAAATCTTTCTTCAAGTCAATAGAATTGAAAATGCGACAATCAGGTGTTCATCTTTGAATTAAATTAATAGTTAAGCTGTTGAGTGTTGAGTGCAAGCACCCGCACCGGCCTCAGCCAGGGTCGGACTGGTCATTATATGGGCTCCCCAGAAGCCTGGGATAAGGGTAGAACATATAGGTCGTAAGCCTGGAGATGGTCGGGTTGGGAGCCCGCTCAGGCTAGGACCCGGCTGGCAAACGGTGCCTTGGCTATAAATGGCCAGCCCGACGCTGGGCTCAGCGCACTGACCGACCGGATTTCTGCTCGTCACCGTTATCAATACAAATCTCGTTACATCTTCCAATTTGCCCGCATCAGCGGAAATTGGAAAAACTACCGCTCGATACTCCTCCGCATCGCGATAATCAGCATTGGGCTTCGCTTCAGCAGCGTCAGCATTCAACGTTTTAATTTTATATTTTTATTGCAAATCCACACGATAGCCTTATGTACAGGCGGTAGAGATATCCACAATTTATTTGAAAGTATTTCGCATCTCTCGGATCCGTGTGATCATTTATTCGCCGGCTCTCTGAGCACTAGATATTTAGGGCATTAGCGTGATTCGGCCGGGCTGCAGCGCGGCGGCGCCGGCTCCAATTACTTACGTGTCGCGTCCGGCTCAACGTGTCCCGCGCCGGTCGTTCATCAATGTTTTTCTGACCCCAAGCCGGCGCCGGCCGCCGGGCCGCCGCGGCCGGGCCGAGCGCACGGGCTCTGAGGAACTCTTCCTTTAAATAATTAAGTTCATTTTACAGCATTTAGTTCAGTTACATTTGTATATTTATCTACACACATATCATAAGTGCTCAATAACACGTTCAAAAACCGTAGGAAATGACCAGCATTATTACAACCAATGTTATATTATAAGTATTTTCTTGTCTGTGGCAGTAGGTAAATCGGTACTTTAACGGTCACATTACCGATATCTCTAACGTTATGAATTTAAATTTGGAATAGCTATCAAAACTCAAGTGAGTCTCTATTCTAGTATCTTTTGGTTTTGGTTTTGACTTTTGGTATTTTATGGGAAAAAAAAGAAAACAGCAATATCTTGAAAACTATACATCAACAACTATACTACAAAACACTCTTTACTGATCTAATTACATTTAAATTAAAGATATTTATATAGTAGGGATAAGCTTTACACGCTTTTCAACAACCACTAGTATTATAAGCAAAAAAACAAAAAGCTAAAAAGATATTTCTTTCCGAAAACCTCCTGAAAGAGTTATGGTGAAAACGATAGCCATGCCAAAGTAAACAGTGCAAAAGCAAAGAAGTCAAAACCTCCAAGCCCCCTTGTACTTACACTCTTTAAGGATATTTTTGTTAACCGATAAATAAAAATTTTTCGTTTTTGTGTATTTACATGTTGTTTGACAGATTTCGGTCCTACGGGATCGCGATACAGGAACATCGCGTACATGGAATGGCGTCATTTTGATGAAATGTTTTGTGTCGCAGGCGAGACGGCGGGCGGCGGGCGGCTGGCGGCCGCGTCGCCCGCGCGCACGGCGCCCGCGCCGCTCTCCACGCCCGTGAGTATTTTCTCATTACAATTATAAATCAAATCAAATCAAATCAAATCAAAATCATTTATTGCAGGATCTCATCCCATAATGTGTTAGTAACAATAATAACTTACAAAACTATGTATGTTAGTGCGCAATATAAATTAAAATTTAAAATTTAAATGTTGATTATCTTTACTTTGGATGTCAAATAGAAAAAAAAAAAAAATGGAAAAGTCAAATACATAATCATAATTTTAAATTAAATTAAATTGTAAGTCATTAATAAATAAATAATTAAAATTTCAAAACAATAATCATTAAATCGAATAAATTAATTTAGAATTTTAATAAGATAATCCAATAAAATAAAAAGTCACAATTACAAATTTAAAATACCTACATAAAAAATATGTATTATACCCGCCCCGGCTTCACTTGGGTACAACGAGGATATAATGTAGATACCTAAAAACCTTCCGTTAAAAAATCTCTAAGTGACAGTGCAAATCGCATCAAAATCCTTTGCGAGGCTTAGAAGAAGTAAGCGACCGAAGACATCAGGTAGACAGGAACGGGTAGCAACTTTGCTTTATACTATGTAAACATTATTCACACGTCATCTGCCATGTTATTATGTATAGTTCAGAGATTACTGTGGCCGAAACACAAATTTTACAAAATTACAAACACCTATCCGCTTTTGCAATTCAATTATAGTAACAAAGAACTGCACGCAATATTGCTTTCAAGCTTTGATCGTTACGCATATATGTAATGTTTAAGATCTTAATAATTATTTAATTTAGTAACAAAAAAATCCACTTGTTAACAACAAAAATAGAAATAAAACGTGTCGGATTTTGTAAATAAAATAAGATAAAAACATGAAAACACAATAAACAATGTTAGTCTGTCAGTATAGCGCAGTGTCCCGGCTGGCGCTCGCGGGCGTCGCGCGGCGGGCACAAGGCGCGCGGCAATCCATTTGTGCGTGCGGTCGATCGCCCATTACGCGCGACACACGCATCAATCCGATCGCATTCTCATCTCTTAAAAGCCTCCTCGTGTCCTCCCGCCGCGCCCTCCGCGCCCGTCATCTGATATTGGGAATAACTCTTCCGCACGTGCCATTAGTTGCGTTCAGTGAAGCCTCTACGCGCAATATGACTCCGATTCGAACGATGTCAGCTCACTCCGGCGCTTTACGACTAAATTGTAACAATTGCGATATCAAATTGAGTGCCTCGAGGTTCTTATAAAGATCCTGGGGAGTCGGTGCAGGGATCCGGCGGTAGCAAGTGGCTAGTAAAGAATGGAGTGCTGGTCGAGGGTAGTTTATTGGAGTCCGCGCGGCGCCCGCGCGATTTATGCCGCCGAGGAGCGCGCTTACTTTATATTTACCGCGTGCTGCGGCCGCGATATATCGCCCGCTGCAGCGGCCGGCCAAGCACTAATTAAATTCTTCCGGACGGCGGGCACGTGCGCCCTGCCCCAATAGAAAAATACTGCCCTTAGAAAAATATGTTTGGCGACAATTAAATTTAGAAATCCGTTACTCTTTGTACTTTTAGACGTCTTTCTCCTACTTTTGATATAGATTACATAAATCATACTTGACCTGTTTCTTATCTTCGCCAATTCGAGTAAGCCCGTCCGTCAGAATCAATAGCCCATCATTCGTAACAAGGTCCGCGCGGCCGTCCGCGCGTCCGATAAAAAGCTGAAGTGTCATAAACGCGGCGCGCGCGTTACGACCCGCGACGCGCGCTTATCACACTCATATATTCCATGGGGTAACTCGTATGTATAGTTATAATACCCGTAGCCGGTGTCAAGATTTACTAATCCTTATATACTTATATATTGCAAAAGTCAGCTAAATTTCTGAACATTGTTCAGCTACGTTGCCAGCATCAAGGTCCACGTGTATACTATCCGTAACTACAAGAAGTGTGTATCCCGAGCGTCCCGTAACGTGCTTCATGGCCATAACATCGACAGAGATTCTGTGATCCCTTTTGGAAATGTGTAGTGAGTGGGGATAGCCCGCGCGCCGCTGTTTATCGCGCGCCTGGCGCTCGGCGCTCGGCGATCCCCTACCCATCTCCTCCGTATTACGAGTATAGCAAATATGAAATATTCCGGAGATTGGCTGCGAGCCTTATTGTTTACACTCGCAACGTTCGCCGCTCGCAACTCGCACGTCAGTCGTTTAATTTAATTCCCGGCGTTCGTTAACACGAAGCTCATCGGGCGTTTAATGACATGCTGTGTATGAAAAGCTCATTTGCACAACGCAGTTTACAGTTGTAAGTCAGTAGGGACTGATAACTGTGAAAAAATATTTAAAGTAGACTCATGTAAAGAGAACCGAGGGCGCCGCGCCGCACGCACTGCCCCCTCTCGTCTCCACCTCCAGCCAGATTAAACTTTATCGTATTTACACGCAAACTTCCATCCTGAATTTACTTTGCAAAGTCCTCATCAAATAAAAACATCGAACTTCAGTTAACCGAGTTGCCGACCGATAAAGTAACGAGCGAGTTGAATTTTAATGCAAACTCGTCAGCGATGCTAAATTCGTTAAGCTTAATGTTAATCGAATTGCCGCTCCGGTACAATCCGGCGCGCGAGTCAAGGCGCGCGGTGATTGCGCCGTGTCGTGACGCGCCGCACCGCGCAGCGCTGCGCCGTGCCGCACCATGCCGCACCATTGCGAGCAGAGCCATGCTGTGTCTTGCACTGCCGCAGTTGTGCGCAGAATAAGACGTCGCACTGATTTCTGTACCGATACCAGGCACTGCGCCGCAGCTGCCGCCGATATTATCTCCGTTAAAACCACATTTCTCTGCGATTGTTCGCAAAAGCGTCTACAATTTCACAATTTGTTCAAATAAATTATCCTTACGTGATATGGAAGCGTCTGTCCGCGCAGCTATTGTACTCTAACACGTGAAATACTGCTCGCCCGCAGGTGCCGCGCGATCACGTGGCAAACGTCCATTAAAAGTTATTAGTTCTACTTAGACGCGCACTAACGGGGATCGTTTGCGTCCACAGATAATGTGTAAACACGTAGGGCTTATAAATAACGTGGTTTTAATGAGGCGTGTAGTGCGAGATCGCTGACAGCGTGACAGCCCTCACGCGCGAAGGGCACGTCGCGCCGCGTCTGCCGCGTCACGTCACGTCACAGCGCGCCGCTCACCGCTCACCGCTCACCGCGTCCCGCTCCTTGGGAACACGATCAAGCTCCATTCCCGAGCATTAGAAAAATGCGTTCTAAAACAAAAAGCGAATTAACACATGGCGCGAAGAAACAAAAGGTCAAAAACCTCCGAGAAGTAACTAGTTAGCAGTAAATCCATTCATTGTCTAATTAAGTGCATTAAATCGTAGCGAGGCATTGTGCTGCGCGGCGCCGCGCCCGGCCGCGCCCGGCGCCGGCCGCGTTTTAATTAAGTCTCGCGATAGTTTTATCAACGTGTTCTTTTGTCGCGTCACCTGTCAGGTGCGCGGGAGCGGGGCGGGCCCGGGGCTGCGGTTGAATTAGTTTTAATTTGGCGCTATCAGTGGCGCGACAATGGCGAGGCTAATGCGACGAGATGCGCCGCGCGATACGCCCGGCGAGCCTCATTACGTGGCTGATTGGATGGACGCTATTCACTGCACACACGCCGCCTCCATGGGAGCCGTTACAATAAATTATAAGCACAATCTTAGTTCGGTCCGCGACTAGTTAATTATAGTCCGCACGCAGATTGCGTCCGGCCGGCTGTAATTTGTAGTTAGGCTCACAATGACGCTGCGAGCTGGTCATTGCGTCCGCGCGCGCCTTAGACCGGCTCCCTGTGCGCGCAAGGCCGCCAGTGTAACTCTGGCCAACCCTCACACTTGAAGTTCACTGGTAGTAATATAATACATCAAGAACTGAGGCTCTTAAGGCGTCCTTTAAAACGCCGAAGAATGCAATTGAACAATGCAATGCTACGATATGGCTGCATATCATTTCATCAGCGAGCCGTCTGACGTCGCGAAAGCTAGATTAAAAAAATTGGTAGAAAGGGAAAAACGATGTCCCCGCGCGTTACAAACAATGTTGAATTTTAAAATCTGTGGTGCCGGATATCTTCGGGATCGTCTGTCTGTCTGTTCGTGTCTACGCAAACTGAGATTCACTAACTGTCATTCCATTTCAATGTTACAAGTGTGTACGGACCGTGTCGCTTGTTGCAGGCGTGCAACGGACCCGGCGCGTCGTGGACGTGGGGCGCGCGGCCGCGCGAGCTGGCGGTGGGCGGCGCGGGCGCGGGGGGCGCGGGCGGCGCGGGTCCGCTCGGCCGCAGCGCCTCCGCCACGCTGCGCGCCGCCGCCGACCTCAACGTGGACGCCATCAAGGAGAAGCTCCTCGACCACCGGATCCCGGAGTCCTGCGTCTAGTCTAGCCTCCACTAGGTCGATACGCGATTCGCCGCCCGCGCCGCCCCTCCCCGCCGATCCTGTCATATCGAAAAACATATCAGTTCCGGCGCTCAGGAGCGATACGACGATCCCATTGTACATAATCCCCTCGCGAGGCGAATAGACGTATCTCCGAGACTCTCTTTGTTGAACGGAGCGCTTGAGTTTCGCGATCGCTCGGTCGACACACGCCGCAATCAATTTGAGTGGTGAGGTAACAAAAATTCCGTTTATGAGAGTAACAAAACAAGAAATACTCTTTGGCTGAAAGCTCGGGCGCGGCCCGTGCGAGCGGGGCGAGTCCGTGTCACGATATTAATTTGTCGGCCCGCTCGGGGCGCCCGCGGCGGCGGCGGCGCGCGCGCTGCGTCCTGTCGTTGTAAATGTCGTAGGTAGGGAGCCCTCGTCCCGGCGCTCGCCGACCGCCGAGACGCGTTCCATTCACCCATTCCTTCAGCCGTGCGCACGGAATATCCACGCTTGATGATAATGTCCCCGTACCCGAATGCTTTGCGTTATTAGTCATTCGGAATCTAAATTACAGCAATGATTAAGATGGGCCGGGAATCCGGAGCGGCCGCGGGCCGGAGGGTCGCCCGGCCCACCTTGTAATCGTATCAGTGCTTGTGACGTTTCCCCGAGACCCATTTGCGTGGCAAATTAACTCGTGACGTTTCACAGATTGGATATTCCGGGTGTATTTTTCCGAAATTGAAAACTAAGGTAAACTATAATTCTATGAAGGACGAATCGTGTGATGTAAATAGTAGTTGGTAAGCGACTGAATCTTTGCCACTTTTTTACATGTCTACGGTACTCCTGCAGCCTGCCGGTTTCCGGCTGGCGAGTAACGTCATTAGTTAAATGGATTCATCGTTATCTGTAAAAATATCATAAATTCTATGTAAATAAAATTTGTACTTGACTCTTAAGATTTTAAGTCGGCTTGGAGCGCGGCGCGCGGCGGCGGCGCGACGCGGGCGCGACGCTGCGCGACGCGCCGCCGCCGCGCCCGCGCGGGTTCACTGTACAGATTATTTACACTATACAAGTACCGATGACTCAACAGCTCCTGCCTGCTTTATGTCCAAAGAATTATGTTGAATGTCTGAGGTTTTTGACTGAGCATCGGTGGGCGCACCGACGTGCTGCTGACTAGTAGACTGCGTCGAACGCACCGAGAACGCGACGCTCTGAGATCTTTATCACCTAACTGAACCATTCGTGTGCCAAGAAGTTCCTAGAAGTTACCAGGAATTTAAAAAAGTATGTCTGAGACCAAGCGGCACTCGAATGTGTATGAGACTACTGTCAATTACCTAATTGTTTTGCTGTATCTGTTGTGATGTGAGCGTCGCTATAACAATCGAAGCGTTTTAATAAAACTGTGTGTTCGGACGAAAATATAAATTCAGATATTCACGACGTATTACTGGAATGAAACATATCTTCATGAAACAGTTACGTATCATGGGAGTATTAGACGATTGTAAAATACAGAGGTTTTATTGTACCGCCGACGGGCCGGCCGCGGGGTGCAGCGCGTGTCGCGCGTGTGCCGCGCGGCAGACGCGGCCGGCCGGGAGGTCGGCGCAGCCGCCATAGATAAAGTGATTGTTAGGTAATTTTAATTTGTAAGTAAGAGGAGATTTGTTATTCTAATGTTTAAAACAGCTCGAAGAGTTACGCCCTACTGTTGACTTATTTTTTTTGGACGAGATTAAAGGTTGTCTTCGAAGTACACTCCGCCTTTCATTCCGCACTCTCCTCGACTTCGTCAATGACGAATGATGCATCGCTTATATTGTCATAATGTTTTCTTGTTAGTAATATTCGGCGTTTCGGACGGACAGTGAGATATCTGGAGCCCAAAGAAGAACCTAAAGGTGGGCAACAGATCAGTGATTCTTTTGGGGTCACTGGTTCCCATGGAACGGCGATAATTACGTCCCATCACGTGACCCGCATGCTCGTAATCCTCCTTATCCTAAAAAAAACACTAAACTAGACGGTAATAAGAGATACTGAATTGAAAATACATATCTTATTCTTTTTTACTTAGTATATTATTATTTAAAAAGAATGTGAATGGAGAATGCTTGCCCACTTTTAAACCTAAAATTCCTTTGTAATACGGTCGAAAAGTGGTCAAGCAATTTGTTGGTCGACTATACAGTCAAAGAAAGACGCTTCAATGCCAACTAAAGATAGAACAGAGAAAGTTTAATTTTTCGTAAGAGAGGCATATAATATACACTATATGAATGATACGTCTATATAACCCCTACGAGCATAGACAAGTCAGTTCGGTTTTTGATGGTCAATTGGTTGTTCTTGACTATAGAGACAAAGCGTTAGTAGGTCTCCCACAAGGTGGACCGACAAAGGGCAAAGAGAGCAGAAAACCGTTTAATGGATGCGAGCAGCACAAGACAGACTACCGTGGAAGTCTTTGGGGATCCCTCTTTGCCCAGCAGTGGATGTGTTTCGACAAATTGGTATGATCGAAATTAGAGTGAAAAGAGACATATTTAACTCGAAGTAGGACTATAATGTAGACATCGATGATACAAAAACACTAAAAGAACATTTAAAATGGCACACTTCCAAACTGAGTAGGTGACATACAGTTTTAATACTTTCCAAAAAATACTTAGACGAGCTAGTCACAATGAAGATCTTTATTTCAAGGTTTAATTCCGAAACTAGACGCTGCTGTAATGTCTAGGGCCAGCGGGGTTAGATGGAACTCCACACTGACTCTACATTTTATCAATCAATTACACTCATTAAATCAATGTAACGTAAGGTCAACCTCGTCGTGTTACTTGGCTTGCAGGATAAAATTACACTAATAAATTGTAGCATAAGTCATGACAGAAATCGCATCAAAAAACAAGCAAAAAACGACGAACTTGATAAAATGACAAATCGTTATGCAGCCGTCCTGGTTGCAATTAGTAGCGACATCTGTTTGGCGCGCGTAGCGACGTCGGCGACGCTGGCGGTCTACATGTCCTGCTGGCTGCTACCGCCCGGGCGTTGCCGCCTCTTTGCGCTAGATGTCGCTATGCCGTTAGAAAATTTATGTTTCTGGTCTGATCTGTAACGAGTATAGGTAACGCAACGAGAATTGGGGTCACGCACACTATGCATGTCGTCTAAGTATGTACCGAAGAGTCATTCGAAATTTAAAATTTTTGTTTTTTTTTGTATGACGCTGTTTAGTGTTTTGTATGGCACTTTTAGTCGTGTGTGTACATAATTGTTCACCTCAACTCGTTGTGTTACCTATAAATAAACTCATTTTTCAAGATCATCCAGTCTGCTTCATAAATATCTACATATTTTAGTAGCTAGGTAAGTACCTTATCGCTTTAACATCAGTAAAGAGTCAATATACATACCTACATAATTATTATAGGGTTTAAAGCGACAAAGTAGATCAGTTTACATGTATTTATGACGCTTACTGTACTACAAACAATCGCGATTACAATTTTTTATGATAAAATGACAATTTTGCCGAAACATTCAGTACGCAGGATACCTGAAACTTTTTGAATTGTTTTGAATTATTTTTTAACTTATTTATTACTCGTTCCCTTAAGTACAACGATATTATAATGCATGGATGTACAATGTCATACTAAATGTCAGCCGAAAAATGGCCCGACAAATGAGAATAGGTTGACGCCAATATTCAAAATGTACACTCTTAATTGACTTTTTATATTTACTTTAATTTCAACCTTACTACGTCGCCATACTGTATAAAATTATCAGTTATAAAGTTTTGTCGCAAATAGGTTTTTTTATTATTGCATTTCTAAAAATATGTCTGGCAACTTATAAAAAAAACATTGACATTGATACACGTCCCAAAATTTCACCTTAACTAAAAGACATAGGGTTTAATTTTGGGAAATGTCATATTCAGAATTAAGTCGCTTTAATTCTAAAGGTGCAAATTACTCCTCTTTTTACTCCTCTTTCGATTAGGCCATTTTTTAAACACTGACTAGAAGTCCATTACTTATAGGTCAGTGCTTAAGTATGTTCTATTATAAGGCCTCCTCCTGTCAACACAGACGGCAAAATATTCAAAACTAAGCTTTATTTTATCACCATTAACATCGCATTACGCAGTTGGGGGCCGAAAACTTTACTCGGAAATATTTTGTAAGCCTTTGTGGAATTAATGGCAAATGAATGACCGGTGTAAAAAACTGCAGCACATAATAAAGCCTAGACCTTTGTTGGCACTTCTATGCGAATAGAACCGGAGCAAAAACCATTCATAATTTCCACTATGACGCGTATGCAGCAAAATCTAATAAATGCGTACTACGCTTACTTCCACTGCCACCTGGTATATGGGATTGACCTTTGGGGCTTGGCTGCGGATAGGGATCGACCATTCATACTGCAGAAAAAAGTTATCCGCCTTATCTGTCGTGTGCCTCCGGACGAGCCGGCACAGCGGCTTTTTGTTGATCTTGGTGTTATGACGGTGCCTTCTCTTTACATATTTGAGGTGGGCAAATATGTGAGAAGGAACTTGGGGCTTTTCCCCCTCAGCAGAAGCTACTCTGCGAGGAGGATGCCAGGACTGGCTGTTCCTCGGCACAGGCTGAGCAAAACGGGGAAGTCGCTGGAAATAATGGGCCCACGTATTTTTAACAAGATACCTGAACCAATTAGAATCCTACAAACCGAATGTGGCTTCCTACGAAAACTTAGAGCATTTTGCTGTAGTAAAGCCTATTACTCCGTCAAGGAATTCCTAGATGAGTGAGTGAATATGTCGAAATACTATTATTCCTTAATATTGTCCCTACTTATTGAAATTCCTCAATATTATTAATTTAATGTAATTAACTGAATGGAAATTCAATAATATACATATAATTTGTATTCGATTATTCAACAACAACAATGACAATGTATGTTTAATACTAATAAATGATCTATCTATCTATCTATCTATCTATGCGCAAGAGTGTATTAAGAATACAGAATACACAAGTAAAGTATCAGATTTTTTGCTTGTATTATTACTACACTACGTAACTAGCGAGCCGCCCTGGCTGCGCACGAGTTGGTAAGTACAATGAGCATGTAAACTACATAAAAATATTCCGTAAAAAATACTTAAAATGACATTGAAAACCGCATCAAAATGCGTTGCCTGGTTTAGAAGGAGTAGGCGGCCGAAGACATGAGGGCAGACAGGATCGGATAGCTACTTTGTTATAATAAAGTATATAAATAAGAAATAAGAAGATGTAAAGACAAGATAAAGATACTGGACCGGACATAGCAACTTGAATCCTGCCAACCACCACTGCAGATAGTTCGAAGTGATAACCGTCGTTGCAGCTGGAATTTTGCCAATTATTAAAATTGTATTGTATTGTAAACTCTTTATTGCACATAATAATAAAAAAATAACAATTTACAAGAAAATAAGTAACATGTACAAAGGCGAACTTATCCCTTTAAGGGATCTCTTCCAGTTAACCTTTGACCAATTGACAGGACATTTGAGTCAATTGTCAATTGTCTCTGGAGATAATTAATATACTTAAACCTTTTATGCTGATGTTTTGACGAAATTGCCCCTGTCGGCCGTTATCTACCTTGCGATATCATATCGCAATATTCGCAATAAGAGTTAAGACCCGTCACTATGTGCAGTAAATATGTAAGTTAAAGCTATTGCGTACGACGCATGCTCTTTATGCTTCTACAATCAAATTGAAAGTAACGTAGCAAACAAGGTGTTCCAAAATATGTGACCACGAAATGTACGGTCGGACAAACAAGGAGAAAATGCACTGTTTTTGTCGGCACTGCTCTGTTTAACGCACTTAAACACCACACACACGCACTAAGTTAAGTGTTGTAGGCACTTAAGGATATCTACTTACACGGTTGCTTTTTACGCTAACTGCACGAATAAGGGAGGAAATGTTTGTAATGCGTTGAAATAATATAATTTCCTTATTGCTATTTCCTTTTGTATCCTTGAGTATAGGTTAACTAGAAAACACATTTAGAAAATAATCTTGGTCCTCGTGCGTCCACCAACGCGTACAGCGGGGCGCAAGTAAAGTAAAGTAAGTAAGTAAGTAAGATGGCGAGTAAGAGCCCACCCGTAACATTCTGCACCTGTTTGTTTTTTAATCGTAATGTAATTGAAATAAAAGGTTACACGTGACGTCATAAAACTCCGCAGGGTTGTCTAGCAAAATCTTTCCACAAGTACATTTTGCATAATTATTTGTAAACGGCTCTTATAGGTTTGAAAAGTAAATTAAGCGCATTACAAAAGAATGCGCACTAAGTAACTCGAAAAAATAGGTTTGTATCTTAATTTGCCGCAACACTTGGATTGTAAGATGATTTTTTATTATCTTTATTTATTTAGGGGCTTTGATCAAAGCTGAACATGTCAGCCCCATTAGAAAACAATACAAATACATACAAAAACACATTAGAATTCCACAACACAACAAAAAAAAACTACTTTATCAAATATTTGTACAAACTCCTAGTTGTATCGTTAGTTGGTTCAGACAAAATAGACTGCAATGATCCCACATTGAAGGATCCCACATTGAAGGATAATAAATTATGACATTATCATATCGACTTAAATTTTGAATCAAATTCAAACTATGTCGTTTCCCACATAGTGAAATAAGGTTGCCTGCATAGAAGCTGAAGCAAATGGTGGTTGCCAGCGTTTCAATAAAAAATAATTATGGTAAAGGTATTTGCGGCAAGATTTAGCTAGGCAACCTGCGGCGTTGTATTACCCCACGTGTAATGATTTATTTAAATCACATTTCAATCAAAAAAAGATAGGTGCAGAATTTGCGGTGATATCTAACACTTTATTATATTGCCGTCTTCCGCAAGTAAAAGCGAGGCAAAGCCAAGGTGAGGTGCCGGAACTGCAGCTGTGTGCAACAAAGTAGTAAATTAGAGAACACTCAATCCAGTAAGTACACAGATATCGTTGCTTATCTCAATGAGTTGAACTCAGCTCACGTGGCTTAGTGCGTCCGCACTTTCAAAATGATGCTATGATAGGTTGTTTGTGTATGACATATTGCTTGTCAACAAGTCAGCCAAGCGTATGTCATCGCTTAATTATGTACTTACACAAGTCCGAAAAGTAATTAAATACCCTGGGACAGTTAACACTAATTGACCTAGTCCCAAACTAACCAAAATTTGTACTATAGCCCTCAAAATAATGATAATTGAGTACATATCATTTCTGAATGTGAAATGTTATCAATTGACACTGAGATTTTAAAAATAATTAAATAATTTATGTAACTATGAAAGTTAAGCACAAACACTATGAAACATTTTAGGTTCTTACATAATACTTAATGTTCCTAATTGTAATTTAAAATAACAAATTATAAAGACGGGCATTACATGTATAATAATAGATATTGTGTATTGCGTGTAATATAATAGGCTAGTTGACTCATTTTCAAAGTAGCCCTTAAATTATTGTTCATAGTTCTATTAGATCAAAAAATAAATACTACCATATTTTTTTGGGACCTACAAAACCGCAAAACTTTATTTTAAAAGTTAACTTTTCATAAACAGGAGAAAACGGCGTCCGCCATATTAGTCTGTATATTATCTGTGCTGTGACTTCATACGTCTTGTAAACAATCATTTGACATTTTATCCAACATTCACCGTTTTAGAAATCGCAATTTTCATGGCTTCCACTAGTTTACGCGAAAAGTATAGTAATTATCATTATTGTATGTACACTGTACTTACACAGAAGTCTTGACATTCCTCAGCGGCGGAACAAAAGTCGGAGTTCAAAGCAAAAAAATTACCGACCATTAGTGCGTCGATTCTTGGCAAATTTGTACTTTCCGCTTTCATGAATCCATGATTGTTTTATATATTAAATGGGAAAATAGGAATAGCAAAACGTAGACGAGATTTTTTACAAATTCTAAAACAACAAGATCATGATGACAACCACCAGTAATATCTACGACGAGCATAGGTTATAAAACGTCCATCTGACACATCATTGACTAGTGTTGCCAGCGACAATTTTTTTACTGCCGTGTTCGATAAGGAAAATTGCCGCGTTTTAAAGGAAAAGCTATTTTCGGCTGCCGTAGCAAATAAATTAAATAAAATATGTTTATTTTAGCATTGTTTTGAATCATTTTTATTTATTTACTTTTAATTATTTACGAATAGCAGCGGAGTAAAAAGAAACTATAGAATTTCAATACCTTCAAATAACATGATACAAGCGCCACGCGCAACTGTAAAGTTAAATCTGTGGCTAGTCATGAAACCACAAACGGGGATTTCCGTGTCAAAGATACGCATTTTTTTGCGTTTTCTGGCTTGGAACCTAACCAAAATACGACTTTTCAAAATTGCCGTAGATTTTGCTACGGTAATAGATTTGCTGCCGTAGGCCGTAGATTTCCTTTTAATTAATTATGTCAAATTACCGTAGAACACGGCAATTGCTGTAGCAATGGCAACACTGTCATTGACATTAGTTTGTTTACAAGATTAATGATATCACAACACGGCCGAAAGCGTTTAAAAAATATATTAAATATTTCAATTTTTCATTTTAAATTATGTAACCATCGTGGACTTAAATTATCTGAAATCGATATATTTCAGTTAAGTAAGTCAAACACTGCCGGAAATGTTCAATTATTGCGCCAAATTTGATATGAGTCAACTAGCCTGGCAACAGAGGGCAGCACCTATAAGACCCTGCAAGCTCGAAGCAATAGTTTCGCCTTGAAATATTAGAGAGACAAACCTTCTATTCAAAACGAGCTGTCGTGCATCACATAAATAATAATCCGATGACAATAGGGCGGTGGCACCTGGCCATGCGAGGAAGACGAATGCGGCGGCCTCGGGTGTCGCGCGTCTATTTGTCGCGCGCGCGCCTCGCGGCCGATCGCTCACCGCGCCCAGGTGCTTTGTCACCGAACACCAAAGATATTTGATGCCATAATGTTATTGAACAGTAGTCGTGTGACTTGCCTCCAGCTTCGTAAAGATATTAGGTACAATATTTTTACAGTTATTTGTACAAGAGTGCGATCTATCAAGATAACAATGAACGCCAAAGGCAACAAAACAACTGATCTTTCATCCAATTGCTTTTCACTTTTGTAAGCAAATATTAAAATACTATTGCATTCCTCTAGCGTTTGCATTTCTCAGAAGTCGGCGTGATCCAGTGCGCGGTGTACTCGGATCCGCGCAGCGTGCCTGATAGGCAAGCCGCCTTGGAACACCAGACGTGCAATTTTGCAGCCGCGCGCATCAACCAACTCAGCTCCTTATTTGCTTTGATCTCTGACAGAAATGAGAACAACATGCAATCTGATCGAATCATAAATTGTATTTTTCCCTTGTTATTGTTTTACTTATGATAGTAGGTATTTCTAGGAGCTCGCGAGCTTGATGCTAGATGGCGCTATTTGCAACTTCTATGGACTCGCCTTTGTTTACATAAAAATAAAACAATTGTTTAAATACACATCACTGAACGACATGAAAATTGACACGACATTCGAAACTTTAGCCTGTTCAAGTCTTCAATTGTGTGCTACAAATTTTGTTAACTCAAGTGTCGCTGGCTGGAGCGAGCGCCGAGTGTTTGAAACGTTCTATTTGTATTTGACAAACGTTTATTTAATTCCACGTGAGCGCCGACAAGGGCTCTAAATGCGTGTTCAAATATTTTATGTAAGAACTTAATTTATAGTCAGTGTGTTATCATTGTTAAGTAGTAAGTTCCCATAAGCCAAAGATAGCGCATTGAGAACGCAGCTGGAATTAGAAATTCCAGCCGGTAATAACTCCTAAAACTAAACGCAGATGGGACAAGAAAGGACACCTCCTCCCATCCTTCCACTACCGCCAGAGCCTTTCCCTGTTGTCTTGACAACTTGTGCAAGCTTAACTCTCCGTCAGCTGAATGAGCTAACATAATCTTACAAAGGGAAAATGTTGCGTAGTCAATAAAAAAAGCAAAAAATGTAAAGATATATTAATTAAAAATAAACATGACCGAGCTTATGCACTTTTTAAATATAATTTAGCTCGTATAAATAATGTAAATCTATAGGAATTAATAATTATAACACAGGAGGCTCTAGAATAAGCGATACAGCACAAGCGCCGTTGACTAGATAAATGTTGGCACGCAGGCGTATAGACCGAAGCTCCATCCTGGTTTGGGGTGTCTAGTACACCTCGACGCTCTCCTGGTGGTGCACGGTGTCCTGGCGGAACATCTCCACGTCGGCCTGGCTGTCCGCGTGGATCACCTTCCCGCGCCCCTCCTGCACACAAACACGCTCGTCCTCACTCTAACCACGCCTTGACCTCACACCGAGGACACGTAGAGACATAGTGGGGGGCCCTACGACAATGTCCCTGGCTTAGCTAATATAAAATTATAACATTAGTACAATGTTAATGCCCAGCGTTATCTGCTACTACACCCAACCCATGTGGTTGGTTGTAGGATCCAGAACTACTTGGAAAAAAAAATGGCAAGAGAGCAAGATATCTCCATCTAAAATTCTCGAACCTGAACCCAATCTGAACCTGGCACGTGCAACCCGACGGGCAAATTAGCATTTTATGCATATATCACTCGCTTTTTTTGCTCGCGATTTTGTCGCGAACTCTTCTATTTCTAAATGATTTGACCCCTATTTGGTTAAACGTTACTCTAACCTAACCTGAATAGGTTAGTTTGAGTTAGAAATAAACTCAAGAAATAGAGTCAAAAATATCAATGAACTTGAAACGGATGTTTGATACAAAAATAAAGAACTGATTGACAAAACAATAGCAACTCTGTACTCTGTACTGTGTCAAGTGTCAGTGTGATCAGCGTTGGTACATCGATGGTGAGGTTGGCGGTACCTTGGGGTGCATGAGGATGAAGGGCAGCTCGGCGGCCAGCTCGCCGGCCAGCGCGCCCAGGTACAGCTTCACCTTCACGCTGTACGACACCACGATGCCGAACGCGTCCCGCTGCTCCGGGTCCAGCAGCCTGCCAAGACAGTAACACAACTCAGCTGACTTAGCGGGTCAGCCTCCAAAATAGCCGAACATCTTAGTGCCTTGTCGCTCGTCATTATCGTCAACCGAAAAAATCCAATGTTGGATATAGGTCTCTCTCTTAAGAGCGCCTATGTCTCAAAACATACATGCGCATTTAACATATCTAGTAAGTACATTTTTGTATGAAAAATTTAATAAAAAACTTTAAAACCATGTCAAACTGTAGCACTTGTAATTTTTGCCCAGGTCTATCATGTGGTAGGCCTTCCATTAAATCGTTTCGGGAGCTGGGAAACGTGATAAATTAAAGTACGATAAAAATAGAGTGTGGTGACTGACAGCGTGGTGGAGGCGAGCGTGGTGTCGGCGCGCTTTAGCTGGCCGTCGAGCGCGATGCCGCGCTTGTCGCGGTTGGCCGTCAGCGCGGGCGTCAGGTGCAGCACGCGTTGCAAGCTGGAGCCCGGCTGCAGCGGGCACCCGTCCCTGCACGCCCACAAAGCGTTACTCAATTACATTACCCGAACTAAATCCTGTTAAATATAAGTCTAATTGACCAGATTCCTTTGTCAGTCTTCGACAAACAGTTCCTAAAGGATTACGTCGATTTCATTCTATTGGTTAGCTCTGTGTACGGGAGATATATTCGTTATAAACTAGTACTCTACTAATCCAACACATCGCATAGACTCACTAGTTCAGTTCGCATTCAAATTATTTTCCTGCTAACCGGAAAACCGGCTCTTTTACGCCACCTAAAATTAATATGAAGCAACGGTGGTACTGACTGTGTCTCGACGCTGGCGACGATGTTCCGGTACTGGCCGCTCTGAAACAGCACGACGTCGACGCCCTGCTGCACGGCCGCCTTGATACGCTTCACGATCTTGTTGCTGTGGTTGCGCACGCACACATTCACGGCCACGGTCTCGCCGTGCAGGTACAGCTGCTTGTCCAGCGTCAACTCCAACTCGAGCTGCCCCGGCGACAGCACGAAGTCCTTGCGCACCACCGTGCACGGCTGCGGGCCCGGCTTGCTCGGCGCGAACTGCACCTTGCGGATACCCAGCGCTATCGTGCTCCTGCACACACAACCAATTCATAATTTTAAATTTAGAAATTATTCATGTATATTAACGACGAGCTAAGCTAAAGCTGACTAGGATAATAAAAACACGAGTACCTAACAGACTGTTTGAACAACTCAAAGGTTATGCAGTTATTGTACCTGCGATGCGAGCGATCGATCTCGGAGTCGCCGACGAAGAGCTTGACGTAGTAGTGCACGCCGCACGGCTCGCCCTCGTCCTCCAGCGCGGGCTGCAGCGTGACCGAGCCCGGCGCGCCCGCCGGCACGCTCAGCCGGAACGCAAACGCGTTTTCACCCAGCTTCTTGAGCAGGCGCTCCTGCAACACAACACCATAGCTATCGACAAGAGTCACCTCTAAATACGCAAATTATCAAACGGCATCAATTTAAAGTGACGAGACGAACTTTAAACACGTGTAGAGGTCTGTGGTAGGTAGTAATGTAATTAAGTGAGGCCGCAGACAGACAGTCCGGGCGTACGGTTTACGACACGGCGGGCCGGGCCGGCGACAGCGCTGCGGCCCGTGCGGAATGCAATAACGGGAGCTCCGCGCCGCTAATGGTCGGCGTCGCGGCCGGTGCGCCAGCATACCTGCGCTCCTCGCCTAATACTGTTTAACTAACTCTCAGCCTAAACACACTCTTGGTGGTGTGAATTAAGTAAGCTATCTCGCAAATAACCAACGGTATACCTAATAGGTATCAGTGTCTGCTCCTTAAAAATAACAATTTAATATACATATAACTAGCCGTATAGTCTGCTCAATATTAGCGTTTTGATGCCGATTTAAAAAAAAACCTTGGCAGTTGCAACAGTTGTCACAAGGTGAATCTAGTAAGGAAATAATTATTGCATATTCAATTAAAATGTACTCTTTCAGGGTAGGCTGTAAAACAGTGTTTTAATGCCGGCTATTTATAGCACTTAAATCGGTATCCAAAGGATATTTCTATAAGGTGTATTGAAGCCGTCAGCGTTAGCAAGCGAGACGAGTATGCGCGCATGAGCACCTGCGTGCGCGAGAGCTCCCAGCTGCGCTTCTCGGGCGCGGGGTAGAGCTGCTCGGAGGCCAGGAACAGCTCCTTGTAGAAGTTGAGCCCCATGACCTCGTCCTCCTCGCGGCCGTAGCGGAACGTGCACACCACCTGCCCCCACACCTTGCGCCCGCGCACGTACTCGTCGTCCAGCACCACCACGCCGTCTGCCGACAACACGCAACGCCGGGTCAACACCACCGTCACGGCAACATTTAAGCGCCTAGAGTGCCATTTAATTACTATAAGTACGCCATATTTTACTTTTTTTTCTTCAAATTTCAAAAGCGGCAAATATTCTGGGCAAGCATTAATTGAATTAACGCTAAAATGTGACTTGATTATCCCATAGTATAAAACTAATATCGATAAATAACTGTTTCTCGCAACTTTGTTCGTTTAGAGTTTCTTTATCGCTATCCTACCAGTACCGGTTCCGACATTTTTAAGCCCCAAGCTGGATATCTCAAATTCAGGTTAAGAAGGAGTTTTCTTGCTATTACAAGAAAACTCCTGCCGCTAGTTATTTTTTTCGAATAACTCAGGGTGCTAGCTTTTGCGGTACGAGTTTACAGGGAGAGTAGTTAATTTTCTTCTATAAACACTAGAACCGTATTAATCAGTCAGGTGGGCGCCTGGGCGAATGATGGATCCCCGCCGCACCCTGTCGGCTCGCCGTAGCCGCCCTCCGCACCGACGCGACGTAAACTTAACAAACACTCGCAAAGAAACCCGCTATTAAAGTAGGATCAGTTAGTGTCAGGGCGGAGTTGCGAGCCCGTCGCTCTCCGCACGGCGAGCGGCGCCGTGATCGATGTGGCCGGCGAGGCTCGCAC
Source organism: Ditula angustiorana (assembly GCA_963691745.1). Lineage (NCBI taxonomy): Eukaryota > Metazoa > Arthropoda > Insecta > Lepidoptera > Tortricidae > Ditula > Ditula angustiorana. The sequence goes on from OY829473.1 coordinate 18,501,116, forward strand.
CTATTGGCTCCACGAACGAAATGTGGTCCACGAAGTCCCGTTTCGCCATGTACAGCGTCAGCTTGCCGTTGGGGGCACATTTCTTAAACACTTTGAAGTTGTACACCATGGCGACGGGTTCACTGCGGCCGGGGAGAGACTGTCCGCTGCACTGTGCCGGGCGAGGCCGCCGCTGGGGTTATATACAGGATTACTTGTTTGCGAGGCTTCTCAGCCGCGGTAATCTCGTTCCCCTCATTAGCGGTTCACGTGCGACGGAACCACTTACTACGATTTCTATGATTCATCAAGAATAAAGGTCAGGCGGGCGGTGGGCGCGCTCTGCGTATTTATAGGCGGCGCGGAATGGAAAAGCGGCCTCGGCCACGGCCGCCACGTCATAAAGCGTGTATCGAATGGCCGCATCACATAAACGCGGGCAGTCGGTTTTACTGTAAATTGAAAAAGCCGTATCACTGCGGCGGCGGGAGCGGCTCGTAAAGCGCCGATATTCAATAAGCTCCGATTCCAAATAAATAAAGTGATCGGGCGATCCCCGCGCGCCGCCGCGCCGCGCTGTCGTAAACCCTGCGCGTGCTCCATCAACCCCACACACGCCGCGACGCCCCGACCTCCTCGCTGCCCAGTGCGCTGACCACCCCAAGATGAACAACAATTGTCATGATCATGAAGCATTCCTAAATGTTAGGACTATAGTCCCAAAAGATACGAAGGCTTCGGAAGTAAAACATGAGGTTTTTACAAACCTTTTGGTCCCGTGCTACTCTTATTCGAAGCACTTATGTCATACATACAAGGCATGAAATAAGTACTTAAAAAAAATTAGGGTTATAAGTATCCAAAAAGAATGATTTTTATACCAAAGTTTTATTATCCACTTGGGTAAGACTAAGAATAGAACATTTCAGCCGCCTACGCCCTGGTTCTCGTCTAATGTATTTAGATGTGTTTAGGATCCGTAGTACGAGTATAGTAGACATATAATACACCCTTACAATTTTGCCATGTAAGTCCGTCCGTCCTTTTATATGTTAGGAGGCATACTAGCTAACATAGATAATAAGAATACAGAATTTGATTTTTCCTTGATTGAATACCTAGAAAACGACTACGAGCGACTATAATATTTTGTTACAGTTAACAAAGATGTTGGGGACATCCACACTAAAGTGGAGAGAGGATATTTTTAATTCGCGCACCCTTAGGTCGTGAGTGGGGTATCACTGAATAGGTCTTGCCGAAATTCGTGGTGTTATCCAAAAAAATATGGTTGTGTTGTTTATTCATTTGAAGGAGAATGAGGAAATTGGAGTTAAGTAAGTACTTGTAACATTATCGTCAGCAAAAATTAGTTTCATAATCAATTGTGATTAATGTTTTTTTCTATTATTTGTCTTTGTTTTTTTTGTAATGGCTGCGAAGTCCTTCCTAAGCATAATTTGCAGCAGCCTCCATGCTGCATGCAGCTAAGATGCAATAAAAAGTTGTATAAAACCATTCGCCATTCGTTCGGTCGATCCAGATGATGCCTCGTACAGAGGCGAAACGCGCGTCGATCGTGTTGTTTAGTGGTGGTGGTGTGTAGTTGGGTCTGTGTGATATATGTTGTTTCGTGTGGAAGCCGAAGGAGGGTTTTTGCATGAACATATTTTTAAATATGTCGCACAGACGCAGCTAACTTGCACGAGCACTGGTTTCGCGGAGTAGCAAGGCAATTTGTTCCAGTTTGTTGAAATGGACCTCCGCAAAGTAACGCCTGAATCTATTAATTATTTAAAAATAACCCCTTGCTCAATTTTTTTAATGCTGTTGGTTTTCCTAAATTATGAATAAACAATAAACTCACCAAGTTTTTATGGATCCAATTCCTAAAATCTTAGTAAAAACTCATGACAGCAATATTGGTCGAACCCCCTTCACTCGTATTAGACAAATAAATTAAATTAGTAAATAGCATTTCTTTAATTTTCTTCTTTTTGATAGTTTGATGTTGCAAGTTGGCCGGGCTCTACTGTGTGAATGAATTGGCTCAATGATAGGCGCGAATCGTATAGGCGCATTTCCTCGGGTACACTGGAATGCTTTTTAGGGTTCCGTATTCAAGGCTGATTTACATGGATCCAGTAACTGATTCCACCGTCACTGGATTGAAAAACACATTACCCTCCTTTGCGTTGCGCAGTCGGGTAAAAATAGGAATGAGCTTGGTTCCGATCCAGAGTCAGATATACTAGCGCTGTACGGGTTTAAACGTGCTTATATTAATCAACACTGAAAAAATGTAATAACCAAACTAGTTTTGTTACTCGTGATTTTGATTAATGGTAATCAAATAAATTAACAAAACTATTTGCTACTGATAAACATTTAATGATCTATTTACAAATCAAGAGTTAGGTAAGGTGTAGCAAATAGTTCGGTAGTCACTTTTTTGTGTAAGAGGTAAAAAAAGCTTTAATTACGTGTAACAAAACTGTTTTTCAGTGACAATGCCAACCCATTGCTGGAACAATAGATCCAGTCGCAGTCACTTCTCAAAAAATATTAGTTACAAAAGAGTGTACGCGCCACGCGCAGGCAGTATAGTGCACTGGAATGCGCAATACAATAACGCTTCGCTTTCATAATGCTGTTGGGTTGCTCCGCTTCTGCATTGTGTCGCATGCGTCGGCTATGTTGGCGGAGGTAAGGACGCATTGTTCTTCACTTACATCCGCAAATAAGCGTTGTTGCTCTGCAAAGTGCGTGCAGCCGCAATGGCATTCTGAGAATACTCGTAATGCCAAATCGCATGGATGGCCCGCATTTACGGCGGCGTGGTATCTAAGGTCGTTAGTTCGATGTCTAAAACCGCACATCACTGTTAAAACCGTTGTTTTGTTATGACTGTTATTTTTGGTGTTCACTAATATTCTTGATAGCTCAAATTTGAGTACTACCAACCCCAAGAATGTGAGGATGCGAGTAAATGACACAACCTTCGTAGTTGGAACTTATGTTTATTCTAGGTTATATTATAGGTATTATAGGTTAGCATACGGAAATGTGTGTGAGTAGTATAGCTCACACTACAAGAAAATCAGTGATCCGTTGCCGTCATGTAGGTCCCCTGGCGCCGCGGGTCTTCGGATCTCCGGGTCTTTCACTCGCCGTACCAAACACACGCCATGTATGATGCAGTACTTGCAGCTACTACATCACACCGGTATTCTGTGAGAGTACGGTACTATACCCTGCTCGATCCGGCCCATTCAAACTAGCAACTGGCTAGAGCGTGGCTCTACCGTTATGAAAAGGCTAATGCTTTGTAAAACATCTCTACATTTTCAATCTCTACATCAATCAAGAGTTATTGTAATGTATTTATTGTGGAGATTAACCTTTTTGGAATCAATTGGACCTTTATGAATGATTTACGGCGGTGTAAGTAGTACCGTGCGTGACGTCACATCACAACCACGCGGAGCGTCTTCATCCGGTCGTTGACCCGCCCCCTTCCCCTTCCCCCAGTCGCGATCGAGACAGAACGACGCGACTTTCTAAGACAAGCGCGTGCGCAACGTAACCGTTGCTTGTGCCATCCGTACTTCATTCATAATACATGATAACGGTGGCAGATCTATTATAATACATTTTGTTACCCGTGTATGTGTTATATTAAGGGCCACTTCGGCAAAACAGTCACATCCCTTGATCATAGTCTTGAAGTTACAACAAGAGTCGAGAAAAGTAAACTATCGCGCTCGCAAGTAATTCTAAAGTGCAGTTTGCAGAGGTATACGATATACAGCTTAGCGCTAATCAGCTGATCTAAGCGCAAAGCTTGTCGGTGTGTGGACCCGGTGACGTCACCGCGCCGCCGCGCAGCAGTCTCCGGCGCACCGCCGCCCCGCGCCCACCTGCGCCGGCCTCGCACGCTATGCTCGCTCAACGCCGGCTCCGACTGACTCCAGCACCTAATTAACGACTGCAGCCTGGTCAGTGAACGCGTGACCGTGAAATTTCGTGCAGTGCAGTGCGACATCCGTGAGAGAAAGTGCATTGCTCTGTTTGTAACTGCATTAAGGAATGTACTGTTAGCTCGGACCAATTTCGGTAAGTTGTTTACGAAAGATCGCTGGTGAATCAACTGTCCTTATTGTTATTCCTTTAACGTCTAGAGCGTAGGAGCAGATTTTGTTGTTGTTTTCTGTGAGCGACGACGCAGCCTACATTCCTACAGCGGTGTTGTTTACGTTTCAATAAACCATCAATATAGTCAGTTGATCAATATCGATTTGAAATGACTGGAGTGACTCGGCGGATGCAATTCGAACCGGCCGTGACGGCTGCTGCCTGCTGCATATTAATCGCAAACATACATTTGAGGAACAAACAGAGAGTACCTAGTTAAAGTCATTAAGTCATTGTATACTACCTACAAAATAAGTTCTGGTTTAAGGAAACCCACGCCTGCGCCGGCGCCGTGTAGTCCGTGTAGATTGTATTGGGTGGGTATGAAATGATTGAATGGCATATTGTTGGTTACCATCGATTTTGGTTGCTACTATGTAATGGTTTTAACTGCAAGAGACACAGACATGAATTATAGAGTGTAAAATGTCTCATGATGGGACAATTTTATACAATCCAGATATTAAAAAAACGATATATAGCTATGTTTAGAACTAATAACTGAAGGATCCACAGAAACAAATATCTAGTCACATTTTTTTTTATAAGATTTAAATCTCAAAATGTAGTTTATTGCAAACTCTACATTTTGAAATTAAAATATATGTCCCCAAAAAAGCGCTGATCTGTTGCCCGTCCCCGGAGCTCTCACTCACCGTACGAAACGCAGTAGCAAACCACTACTTTATGCCGGTATTCGAGAGTGTGTGCACTACCCCAGTTGAGCCGGCCCATTCATACTGCAACCAGCAACTGGCTGCAGTGGGGCTCTACCACTAGATCAAGTGGAGATTGAGCCAGCTTCAACTGATAGACGCGAGTCTCAACCAAAGCTGTTGTAGGTGGTAGTGACGTCATCGCGGTGAGCGCCGGCGCCGACATGCAGCCCTCCGACTCCTCGCCGCCGTCAGGTAACCACCACTTCTCCTCTCTCACACACACCACAGTAGCCCTAACATGACTGGCCGGTAATCTCTGTGTCCCTTTCTTAAGACACTAGTTTGAAAGAGACACAGGGACAAATTAAACTTGGGCCGCTCAGGTAAGGGCCGGAAGATTATATAGCATCAAAGACCTAAGAACTTAGAAGCATTTACGAAGACATGTTCCTGGTGGAAAATCCCAGTAATTAATAGATTCAGGCGTAACTTTACGAACCCAAATTAAATTTTGCGAAATAGCGGCGCTTGTGTCATACTTATATTCATGCAACATCAATTTTCTAACCCAAGCGCCCAGAGCCCAGCATCGTGCATTTAAGAGCTCTGAAGATGCCTCTTACTCAGGTGAGACACGTGCCGAGTGAAGTTCTTGCCTGGAGCGGTTTTATTTGATAGTTGCGTTTGTGTTGTTCATTTTAGTTTATGTAGACTCTCTACATTGTCAGGGAGAGTGGGAACGTTGCGTAATTGTAAGTATTCCCCCCCAACATCGCTATTTTACGGACGAGTACGCCCGCGTACTTGCGTCCGCGTCCCTAAGTACGCGAAAAACGCGAGTAATCTTGGGCGATGAAAGGTCTTCAAGCCATATACTTCTCCGTTTTAACTTGCACTGCATAAAAGTTCGCGGAGAACAGTTTGTTCCAATATCTTGATGTAAAAGTAAAGTGACTAGAAGACACTTTTGGACGAAGCCATGTCCATAATACCCGAGCTGTAGCGTGTATTTCCATGGATCTCCGTCGGCCCTCCGCGCCGCCGCCGCTATCATAATGAAAATCTTTAATTTCCCTCACCGTGTGCCGCGCCGCGACCTCACCTGGCTGCCGCCTCGCGGTATTCCGCTAATGCAGCGGTTCTTAACCTATTGCAATCCATGGACCCCTAGAAAACCAAGCACAATTTCAAGGACACCCTTAACAAAATAATCAGGAACTTTAATCACTTCAGTCAGTCTCGGACACCGCCCGCTGGCGCACGTTCGCTGTGCTAAGTAAGCGTTGCGAATACGAGATGTTGATAGCATGAGACCGTAGCGCCCCCTACATTATACACTTGCGGGCCCCAGGGGTCCGCGGAACACAGGATAAGAAACACTGCGCTAATGTAAACGCGACCCGACATCCGCGACAGCGATATATTCCTCAGAAATGATTTACCGCGAAAACGCCGACGTCGGAGTCACGCCTGCGAAGGAAAAAGTGGGACCCGATTTCCAATTAATTTCACTGATTGGTACCTCCTGCTCGATCTGAAATTAGTTCCGCTCGGGGAATTTATAGGTGTGTGGATTCAACTCGTTCCAGTTTACTAGCTTGTAAGCAAAAACCAGAATAAAACGAATTTTATACTTACACGGAACATTAAAATTATTACATTTAAATGAAATACAATGATGACACAAAGGAGAATCTTGGGCATCTGGCAGGATTCGAAACTGCAATCTCGGTATTCCGGTGCTATGCAACAATTTTCAATGTGCTTCATTTTACGGCCGTTACGGTGACTACGGGTTCCGTAATCAACTAAAGATCAGGCTTCCCGTCGTGTCCGTGATAGCTGCAAGTGTCATGCAAAGGCGCCGTTCTATAAGAAATAAAATAAGTTGCCAATTTAGTCTTACGTCCCACGTCATTAAATAAGGAGACCCAGATGTTTGTTTTAAAGGAATCGTAATCCTCTTAGCGGTGGCCCTTAGCTTCGTGGAGATTATGTAATCTGCGGCTGTCCAGCACCCCAATCGCCAGCACTAAGCTCCTAAGCTGTCGCTACGGCTTCGCGCGAGCTACGCAAACACGCATTACGGCGGCCCCGACTAGCAATTGACATTCATGTGCGTCTTACAGAGAGTTAGGGTAACGGCGTGGAATTGAGTCGATCGGTCACATTTTTATTTGTTAAGGCTTATACCAACTGAGCTAGCGCGTTGGGGCAGCGTGCTGCATTACTATCACGAGCCTTCCCGACACTCCGTAACTCTCTCTCCTACTGAGTTAGTAAAACATGCACTAAGTATATACTGACTTACATAGCGAGTGTCGGCGTATCGAAAAGGTTCGTGCTGCTGTCTAATTATTGGCGCAGTTTTGTCGTTAGCTAGCTGCCAACGCTGGTCAGCAATTTTTTTGAGCACTAATCAATGGAATCTTAGGTCTCTCCGCTAGTGGCGTTCACATGCCGGCAAGCGTCCTAGTTTCTTGTAGTTGCAGCAATTGTTGCTAAGTACGTCAACTTCCATACTTTGGCGAACGCCATCTGTGCTATAAGCCAGCGTGTGAACGGTGTTATTAATTTGCCTGCCTCTGGCTCAGTTATCTGGCCCAACGTGATAAGGATACCTACTCAAAAGGATACTGTTGGAATACGCCACCAACAAAAACGATATTTCAGGTATCCTTAAAACTTTAATCTTAGTATAGTGTCGACCAGGAAATTGCTTGACCACTTTTTGGTCGTATTACAAGGGGATAAGATTTAAAACTGGCTAAGAAATAACTTGGCCGATTTGGTGATTCACTGCTTTATTGTGATGTGTTGACGACATGTGCAGGCGTGGTGGAGCTGCGCGAGGACGTCCCGCTGAAGGCCAGCGCAGGCGCAGGCGGCTGTGGCGGGCCGCGCCTCATCGCCGCCTGCTTCGCCGCGCTGGCCGCCGCCGTCACCGTCGCGCTGCTCACGCAGATCTACTACGGAGACTACCAGGTACCGGAACCTGATTTGAGTTCTGACAGCCCTAGGCTAACTATGAACATGAGGGCTTGCCTGCGTGTGGCCTCCCAGCCCTGCGTGCTCCCCGGCCCCCCTCGGTCTGGCTCTAGCCTGATTTACCTGTGGGTACATCAGGTCCTCCCAGGTGTGTAGCCACGTCAACCTTCACCCATGCTGGAGACCGTGGACAAGGAACTTACAGATAAGGCTTATCATTGACACTGCTGACCAGAACAGAAATGTAGTGCTCAAATTGAAACACGTTCTGAATATGAGGCGGCCATGCCTTCTATCTGAATACCCACTTCCTTGAATTGAATCTTTCCTTTATAAGCTGCATTTAGTAGATACTTTAATTTTGTTAACTGTACCATTCATTTCATTCTCTACGAGACACTTTCATTGGAAACTCTATTCGTTCAAGAGATCACCATGATTCGTCTATAGATCCACATTTATACGTTTTCTAAGGGCTAGCATTTGAAAAGAAAATAACTGTGTGATTGGTAATTAACCTGTTAGGTATGGTATGGATGCATGACGGTCTGAGAATTTCTGTAGGTTCAAATAAAAAGAAAGCCTTTTAATGTCTTGTTTGTAGTATACTCTTAGTCACAGTCTCACGTTCTCCAGGAACAGGGTAGAAAAGACACCTGGAGTAACAAATGCCGACCGCAGCTTCTCGCACGCCCGCGCGCGGTAACGGTTGTTGCCATAAACCGTATCCGGTTGGAGTCGTATACCTAATTCAGTGCGGCACTTTCCGGATCAAATCCGCGGAGCTGTCGTATAACGGCTTCTTGCTGCCATTATTTTGGAATGTGCTGATGGTTTCGCGGTTATTATTATCGAAATATAACTTGCAGCGCGAACGTACCTACATTGTTCACTCGATTTTATCCATACAAATATAACTAATACCGTTTATTTACTAAGTATGGCTGCTTATGTGTTAAGTATTTTTTACGACTCGACTACTAAGCCTACCCGAAAAAGAATATGTAGTGCCTTTACTTTTATCCTGTCCGCAAAACTAACATTTTTACGCCTCGCAGAATATCAACCACGACGGGAAGTCTAGCGGCTTTGCAATGTCACGCGACTTTGTTTCCCGGCGATAGAGCAGGATTTTCGATTGTCTTCAATAGAACTGAAATCCGAAGTTTGTCTCTCGTGATATGCAGTGGTGGTGTGTTGTGCAGGTGGTCCCGCACGGCGCGGCGGCGGCGGGCGCGGCGGCCTGCTCGGCGGCGGGCACGGGCGCGCTGAAGGCCGGCGGCCGCGCCGCCGACGCCGCCGCGGCCGCCGCGCTCTGCCTGGCGCTGCTCGCGCCGCACCGTACCTCGCTCGACGCGTAACTATCAACGCTACCGTTTCAATTATCTCACTCACGCTTACTTTGCCGCACAAGACACTAACAAAAATTATATTTAAATGCCTCTCGTGTTTTTATAAACCAATACTCGGTGGAATAATAGATCAATTTCTTTTCGGTGCAATAATCTACTATAATTAGCTTAACAATTTAACATTATAAAAATACCATAAAGGTGAAGTAGAGTTTTAATATTTGTATAAAAGCGCCATCTACCGAAACCCCCCAGCAGCACTAAGCGGGCGCCGAAGCCACGCGCCGCTACCGCCGGCCTCGCGGCGCCGCGACTTTTCCCACGCCACGCACTAATCCTTTTCGCTCTAGAAATAGTTAATTACTGTCTGCGTACTTCAAGGAAACTATTTTATTTACTTGTTTTTCCGCTTACTCGCTGCGCACAGTTAATAACAAGCTATTCAAGTCCACGTGTAGTAATCTGACATAAGTAGATAAGCAAATATTGCAAGAAGAAAAAGGGACTCTACTATGTAAACATTAAGTTTAATTTCCTTGATGTATAATGCATGATATAAATATTATCATTTTATCATATTAGAAATAAATATCGTGGAAGATGCTCCGCTATAAACAAATCCAAGACGCGATTTCTGATTCTAATTGTTGTCGTTAATCAAAGCGAATGTAAACAATTGTAAACGAGATAATGCGGGATAATCAATTACACCAACAAAGACCGTAATCAAGCGTGATGTGATGTGATAGTGGGGCCGTTGCATGGCTACCAGTAGGCAGATACACCCTGAGTCTTGCTTGATTCATCTTGTTTCGTGATGCTAAAGGAACCCTAGACCACGTAAAAAACTACGATAAGAAAGTTTTCGACTGTCAAATAGTGGCTTGTAAAGTTGAAACTCCTAAACAGCATGTCACAGTGTCTACCCACCCCGTCGCCGCGTGGCCCCGCGGGTTCGGCGGGGGCGCACTGTTGTTTGTTTGTAACTACATATTTAAATTGAGAATCATTGCCTATCCACTTCAATATAACTACCGGTTTCATAAAAACATTTGAGCAGCCAAGGTTAGTGCCTCGTTACTACACAATAATGGTAATTACGCATACGTAGACGTTTATTACGTATGGCTCGTAGGGTTGACTGCCCCATTGTATGTATAAACGTATATATTATACTTAAACACTCAAGTATTTATAATTAAACACTACAAAATAATATGTTACAGTATTGTACAGCACTAGTGATTGTTTAAGCGCCTGCTAGCCGATTTGTATAGTAGGTATTAGTGATGTAACGAATAGTCGCATAGTGTTTCATACCTACCTAGGTCATCTAGGTTTAAGATCTTCTATGCAATGTAATGTTTTATGATTGCAAATAAATAAATAATAATAAAGGCTAAAATATCACCCACTTAAAAGGGGATGCGAGCGGTGTTTTTTCCATACAAAAGAGTTGATGACCTCCCTGGTTTGTGATACTTGAGAAATATATTTTTACATAAAATAAATATTCACTAATGTTGTTGTTGGTGTTGTAATATATGTTGTAATGTATGTGTTATTATTATGTTTACCTTTTTCTGATAACTTTTATTTGCAAAGATCTAGAACGCTCCAAAAATATTCAAAATTACCTAATTTTACTCACAGCCAACAAACTTAAAGTAAGTATAGAGTACAAATTTAGAGAAAGAAAAAAGAAGAAAAACAAAAAAATAAAGGGAAAACAGTGTGACCTAGTACAACTACTTATTAAATATTCTATTTATGAAATATCTTTAATTTAGGTCCAGTTTTGGAGAGGGAGATCGTCGAAAGCCAGACCTCGAATTTTGCCTTTTGTATTTAAGTTATTCAGCAGGAACTGCGGCTGTCTTTATTGCACAACATTTAGAGCAGAGCGTTGGCATACTTTTTCAAATACCTGCTACTCAAATGTTACGCCGCTCGTGTCCCCTCTTAAGATTTAAAAGGAGCTCCTTCCTTATAAGGGGAGACAGTACCTTTACCTATAGACAATTTAAAACAAAACTCGACGCTCTGGACATCTAAAGATACTTTATATTGTCATACTCGTATATTGAAGGTATACCGCCAAATCCTACAAAGGCTTAGCTCTCTTTCCTAAAAATATATTCTAAGTTTATGTACAGGCAAAGTAGTACTTAAATAAGTACTTACTTACTTTTTTGCTTCACTCTATATTGTCATAAAGGACGTACGGCCTTGACTAGACACTAACTGTAAATGTTGGCTGCAGCTCTGCTGTCGTCGATGTTTGTATTTTTTACACCGGCCCTAACATGAGTGACACCCGTGCACCTAGCACGAATATCTATACGCTTTAACTCGCTACGTAACTCAATGCGTCTCTTTCTAACTATACCAGTAGGAGGAAGACGCGAGAACGCGAGACGCTGAGAAACGCGTATCGTCTTCTAGCGCATCCCTTTCATTCGTTGTTAAGACCGAACGATTTTTTATACTATATTATTATATTATCCGCAAGCTGACAACCCTAGTGACAGAACACCGAATTCAATAGAAAAAAAGATCATTAAGGTTTTGTCGTTCTGTTTCGTTTTCCGCGTCGTGGATGATAACATAATTTTATTTGTGTAAATATAATTGATTACAACAAATACAATTAAATAATTACCAGATAGCATACCATGATGATAAACGTTCAAAGTACGTAACGTGTAGGTACGAGTATGTATTTAAATTAAAAATGACTGGTAGAGAATGTTTATTATGGTAGAGCCCCACTGTTGGTTGGAGTAGGAAGTGACTGATTCGACCGGGAGTACTCAACACAATACAGACTAATATAAACAAACACTTTTTGGGCCAAATACAGGGATTACAAACATATATCGCATTGAATACAACTAGAAAGAGCCATCGGCCATCGAGCCAACTGTCTCGGTAAGCCGAGGCTCACAAAATGTAAAAAAGACCCGGAACCACCGAGCATGTATGAAGAGAGGAATGTGTGTGGAGGAAGCGAGGGAAGTATGCCAGGACCGGGGCAAATGGCGTTCTGTGGTCTCCGCCTACCCCAAACGGAAACAGACGTGAGCTTATAATGATTTAATAATAATATTCATGTACGAGTATATTTATTTAAGATTTTAGATTATGTTTTTAAAATTATTATTATGTCTTTCTCATTCACGGGACAATAGTGACCCGGACCTTTGGGAGGCGTGCGCGGGCGCGGAGCCGAAGCCAACACGTAGAGGCCCTTTAGACAATTTAATGAAATGTGATGTATAGACGCATATCAAGTTCCATGCGGCACGACATCCGAACCTTTAATACAAATCGTATTAAAGAGACGATTGAGCGGAATAAAGGCTCCAAAGTGTTCGCAAAAGACTTGTCTATTGGGCAGAGCCAGCTGACGAAGCTGAAGAGGGAGGACGGTAGTATAGCGTCGACCAAAGCAGAGGTGCTGAGGGAGGTTGAGAGGTTCTATGGACAGTTATACACCTCGGTCTCAAAACCTGTTAGCAGCCTGGCCAAAGATCCAAGAGCCAAGCTGACCCGACACTATACCGAAGATATCCCGGACATCAGCCTGTACGAGATTAGGATGGCCCTGAAACAGCTTAAAAACAACAAGGCGCCGGGCGAAGACGGAATCACATCAGAGCTTCTGAAAGCGGGTGGAACACCAGTACTTAAAGTCCTTCAGAAGCTCTTTAATTCCGTGGTGCTCGGAGGTGCAACGCCAGAAGCATGGAACAGAGGGGTGGTGGCGTTGTTCTTCAAGAAAGGGGACAACACTTTTCTGAAGAATTATAGACCCATCTCGCTTCTGAGCCATGTTTATAAGCTGTTTTCCAGGGTCATCACGAATCGTCTCGAACGCAGGTTTGATGACTTCCAGCCTCCCGAACAAGCCGGCTTCCGAAAAGGCTTTAGTACCATAGACCACATCCACACGCTGCGGCAAGTTATACAGAAGACCGAGGAGTATAACATGCCATTATGCTTAGCGTTTGTGGACTATGAGAAGGCCTTTGATTCGATCGAGACGTGGGCGGTGCTTGAGTCTCTCCAGCGATGCCGTATTGACTATCGGTATATCGAAGTGTTGAAGTGTTTGTACAATAACGCCACCATGTCGGTCCGAATACAAGACCAGAGGACGGAGGAAATTCCATTGCAAAGAGGTGTGAGACAGGGAGATGTTATCTCTCCGAAACTGTTCACCAACACAATGGAAGATGCCTTTAAGCTTCTGGAGTGGAAAGGATTCGGCATCAATATCAACGGCGAGTACATCACTCACCTTCGATTTGCCGACGATATAGTAGTCATGGCAGAATCGATGGAAGACCTTAGCACGATGCTCGAAGACCTCAATCGGGTTTCCCAACGGGTGGGCCTTAAGATGAACATGGACAAAACGAAAGTCATGTCGAATGTCCATGTAGTGCCCACCCCAATAGCAGTAGGAAACTCAACTCTCAAAGTTGTTGACGAATACGTCTACCTAGGACAAACAGTCCAACTAGGCAGGTCCAACTTTGAGAAAGAGGTCAATCGTCGAATCCAACTCGGCTGGGCAGCGTTCGGGAAACTGCGAAATGTCTTCTTGTCCAATATACCTCAGTGTCTGAAATCGAGAGTGTATGATCAATGTGTGTTACCAGTGATGACTTATGGCACTGAAACGTGGCCGCTTACTATGGGCCTTATAAGAAAGCTCAAAGTCACGCAACGAGCTATGGAGAGGGCTATGCTTGGAGTTTCTCTGCGTGATCGAATCAGAAATGAGGAGATCCGCAGACGAACGAAAGTAACCGACATAGCCCAGCGGATTAGCAAGTTGAAGTGGCAGTGGGCAGGGCACATAGCACGGAGAACTGATGGCCGATGGGGTCGGAAAGTTCTCGAATGGCGGCCGCGTATTGGCAAGCGCAGCGTAGGACGACCAGCCACAAGATGGTCCGATGACCTCGTACAGGTGGCAGGAAGGCGCTGGTTGCATTCTGCTTCCAACCGGCCACTTTGGAAATCCATGGAGGAGGCCTATGTCCAACAGTGGACTTCTTGTGGCTGAGATGATGATGATGATGATGTGTACACCAAGCGGGTGCTGTCCCTACTCGCAAAATAGGGACATGAGCACGGGCAGCCCCCACCTGGCGTGAAGACTATTGTGGAAAGATATGACCTAAACCTTACAAGGACTAACGTCTGAGATATTGCGTGGGACATCCGGACGTCTGTCAAATAAAAATATCTCAATTGAAGGTGATCTTGGCAGACGATGACTCGCCCTCCCGACTCGCCGGCCCCCTTTAAAAGAGACATATAAAATGGCGCAGAGGCAACGCCGGTGCGGAAGGCCGACGTACTTACAAGAGCCGCGTGTGCTGTTCGGACAAAGGGTCAGTTATTCTTGAAAGAAAGAAAGAAAGAATGAAAAGTCATTTATTGCCCATATAACACTCTTGTGTTACACTCTTGTGTAGACATGAACAATTAACCTATAAAATCAATGGCAAATGGTTTCCTGGCGTCTGCAATTGCTGATAGTGCCAGCGCACATGAGCGACACCCAGCGCTGTTTTTCAGCCAGAACCGATCCTGCTCGTTCCAACAGTTTGTGCTTACCGCATTTACACTACGTGCGATGGTCAGGCTCATGCCGGCTGTAATCTGCGCCATTTGGTCACTGTTTACAATCAAGTGTTCTTAGCTTCCAGACAATGAAACAATATGCAATATATATACATAAAACATTCTCTTGTAATCACTTCCCAGCAGGAGACCCGCATGCTCGCTTGCCTCCCTATTTCAAACCAAAAAAAGGCATTAAGAAAGGAGTCACAAGAAACAAAGCAACAATAAACATCGAACAATTCCCTATAAATTACGTTCCGGTCTTAGCAAACGACGAAGTAAACATTAAAGTTGTTTTCCATGTTTTGTGTGTTATCCGAGTTAGTATAGTGGGTATGTACGAGTATGTCACTATGTGTCATCTTAAGGGAGTACCCTAAGAAATACGTTTTTACAACATATTGTCTTTTAACGCTAACCGCCAAGTTTGGTGTGATTATTGTGTGAAGAATAATATAAGCCTGCAAAGTGTGAGTCGGGCTCACGCTCATAGCGTCCCGAACTAAAAGGGAAGCACAATTGCATAATGATATGTAAAAATACATAACACGCAGAAACTTAATACCTTGGCCTGCGCCGCCACAACCACGCCCGCATCGTTGCGTGGGACCGGGACTGCGACTCGCATTTGACCGTTTTTGATGAACATTTGGCATTTTTACCCGACTGCCGCCACAAGGGAAGGTTATTAACAAAACGATTTAATGAAGACAGAGCAAGGAAAGGCGGATCTTAAACCATGTTATTAATATGACATCTGTTGTCACCGCACTGTATGTGTCATTTGTTAGGCTCTGATCAATCGGTATAATCTTGATTTAATTGGAACCAATACAAATATGAAGGAAGATGAAGAAAGGCATTCCTTTTTTGTACCTTATTTCAATCTTACAAGGTGCAAAAGCGAATACATCTTTGCGCAGTCGACTGCACAACAGTAAACAAGAGGGCACGAGCGCACGCGGAGGTCGCGAGCTGTGCTCCTAGCACGAACCTTCTTGTAATGTCTTCTACGTAACTCAGTGCGTCTCGTTCCAACTAGCCCAGTAGGAGAGAGACGCACTGAGTTACGTAGCGAGTTGAAGCGCATCGAGAAGGTTCGTGCTAGGTGCACTGACGGCGACGCACGCTGCGCTCGATGACGCCGTCCGCGCCGCTGTTTACCGCCACTGATGCAGGAGAGCGATCTCTAAGAGCTACAGTGACGAGCTCGATGCTGGGGCAGCGCCCTGTCTTGCTCTAGCGCACTAGCTCGAGTGAGTGAGGCAGGGCGATGCTTCGACGTCGAATCCAACGCTGCGCGTTTATAGAATAACAGTGCAGAAGTCATCGGCACGTGACTGTCTTCTCATAACTCATAGGTAAATAGTCCGGCGCATATCTTAGATCTGATTCTCGGAAACATAACAGTATTACGTTTTCGCATTTTATCTTGGCCGCGTTTTATGTAGGTAATCGTAAGTCTTGATTTCGATCGTTTATTTTGTAATTCAAAAATATTAGCAAAAGACATAGCGCGACTACAACACGATACTCGCGTTTCTTATAGTTACCTCTGAATTGTACCGTTTAATTATTTTGCAATGTTTCAAAATTAAAATATATTTTCAAGTAGGCAGTCCGTATACCTACAGGTTTTATTTCAGGGCTAATTAATTTCACTGCCAGCGCTTGGGAAAATAAAATGCTGATAAGAAAAAGCGACGCAAGAAACTTGGCAGTTCTTTTTAACCGACTTTAAAAAAAGGAGGTTCTCAACGCGTTTCTATACTTTTTTTGTAGATTGTTCCCCGTTTACTTGATGACGGCTAGACCGATTTGGAAAATTCTTTTTTTGTTTGAAACAGTAAGTTTACTTCCTCGGTGGTCCCATTGTCACCAAGTTTGGAGCTGATGATGGGATCCTGGGGAAATTGAGGGATTCTTGAAATGTTATAGGGATTTGGGTATTTTTTATAGTAACTGGTTAAATAGAACTGGTGATGAAGACCACAAATGGCCATCGGAAACTACTCTTTAATAAGTTTTTCACGGGGTACGATTCAATTATAAATATAATAAATAATATCTTTAAAAATAATAATTTTGATTACCTATATGATTGGATCGGAAATCGGATATAGTTAGAAGAACTTAACGGATTGTTTTTTTGCTATTTAGTTTTTTTGTTGATTTTTGATGGCGCTTTTTCTTAAGTTTTATTTTATTTAAACTGTTAAAAACAAAGTTACATAATAATATACCTATACCTACAGTAGGTAACTACTTAGCATAATATGTACAGAATAATAATTACTTAAAGAAAAAAATAACAGAATGCTTGTAAAATTAATACCATGAAGGTCAATACTGCCTTACAGTGGCACTAAAAATAGAAACCTGCAGCGATATAAAGGTAATTAAAATAACTATCTGCACCAGTTTTAAAGCAATCAACAGAAAGAAGGTCTTATACATTTCACAATACACTCGTCAACGTACAAGTAAATAAAATTTGTAAACAAGGAATGTTATCACCTTCGTTAACATTACTTATTCAAAGATATATGCATACAAAGAAAAAGTGTATACACATACGTACGTCACTCACTTCGATAAGCGTTCATCAAAAATGCTGTAACAAACATAACATGCCATAACATTGACTGATTGCGATTGTCAAATAGTTCTGTGTCGCTGATAGCTGTAAACATAGCGTGTGCAAGTGGCTGAGCGCAATCAATTATGGGAAAAAAACATGCCTTCTCTTCCAGATTTTACGTATTCTTAGGACCATTTCTTTACAATAGATTAAACGCCAAGTGGGTCATATATCCTCTTACTTATAAAAATACTAAGAGTAACTTCAAAAACTATCCTACGAAGATACACAGAAACTATTAATTATTTCAAAATGAACATTGTTTTTAGAGGCATATTTTGCTACTTATATTCTATGTATTTATAGTATTTTGTAATAAAGCTAAGTAATTAAGAACGATTGTTTTATGCAAGTGATAATTTAATTTAAGATAGTTATGTAAGTCCTTTTTCGCCTGAAACACAGGAACATCCTAGTTCAGGCATAAGTGTTTCTTCCCTTTTTGTATGTTTAGACTATAGATGTTAAAATAATTTTGAATAAAGATTTATTTATTTATTTAATTAACTTAACAAAAATTTACCAAACGCCACTTATCGGTGACGCGTAGCTTCCGGCGGCGCCTGCGCAGCGACCGGCCGCCGGCGCGCGCTGTTCCCTGCTCTACTGGCGTTTCTAACTCTAACATAATGTCACCTTGTCCAGGCAGACACGCGACAACAAGCGACAACGAGACATTTTAAAGATAGATATATGGCAAAAATTAATCTCTAATTCAAATAAACAGACATTCTTTTTAAATTTCACTGTGACGAAAATGATACTAATGTCACAAAGCACACGCTGAAACAGATGGAGGCATGTAGAGTTGACGCGCCACTATAAGAGAGCTGCTCAGAACATGCGCGTTGGATGAACTAATAATGACGTAGGAAAATAATCTTAGAACAATATTACGAGCAGCATGTTCTATGAGTTCTATGTAGGTGACAGAAAGGCACCTATCATTCCTTCATTCTCTAATCATTTTACCAGCCTATGAAATATATTAGGAGTATAATAAAGTTTCCATGTTTATTTTAACAACAAGATGTCTGTTATACTGGTTATACAAAAATTTAATGCTCAATTAAAACAATTAACCCGTCGTGAGTCGTGATCATGATTACGCGGCCCCGTCGTGACAGCGAGCCACCCTCGGCCAGCAGGCAGCAGCCAGCAGGCAGCAGCCCGCCGTCGGCCCGGCGCCCGCGCCGCTCCGCGGGCGCCCCACGCGTAGCCGAATCGTCGTAGATAATGAGTGTAAATTAATTTATTGTTATTGCGCGGCACGTGTCCGTTCATGACAATAATGATTTAAGTAAATTGTTGAAGTTATGACGTTATAAAAGCGAACGTTATGTGACCGATGGCACATAAAATATAATATTTATCGGTTGTTTAAATGTACCGCAGCGTGGTTGGCGAGGCGGGCGGGGCGCGGGCAGTGATTCACTGCGTCGTCTCTTTTGCGCACTAAATTGTTTTCAGGAATATACCTTGAACTGTACAGTCTTGACATAACCACAGTTGCGGCACACTCGCAACTTTGCGTCATAGGTACTCGTAGAACAAAGTGTGTCACACTATAATTTTATGAACTTGGGTGGGTAGGTACCTCACAGTAATAATGGCTGTTTTGGTGGAGGCAGCCTCGCTTCGATAGTCCGTTCGGAAGGCTGCTGGGCTATGGCCCTTAGTCCTCAACCCTAGCCTTGTTCTGCAGGAGCGGCGCGCTGGTGTACTGGGAGTACCGGTCGGCGCGAGCCGCCGGCCCGCTGCTGCTGGAGTGGGGCGGGCCGGGGGAGGGCGAGGCGGGCGCGGGCGCGCCGCGGCTGCTGGCGGCGCTGGCGGCGCTGCACGCGGAGCGCGGCGCGCTGCCCTGGCGGCAGGTGCTGCAGCCCGCCATCGATCTCGCTAGGTCAGTCTCTTTAAGTACTCAACCACTAACTCACCGATTAACGGAAAATGATATCCAATCATCGGCACTGATGTCACTGTGTGACATGCATCGTCAACTGTGTGTATAAAATTTAAAAAAATAAACCACTGCACCTCTCATCTCGGATCGATTGGTACAGCTAGCTACGATCTTCCTGACGGTTTTCTGCAGGAAGAACGTTCTGGCAATAACTGTGCTAAGAATGTTTAGAATTACATCGTCAACGTCTTACGTTGTTTATAAGTACTTTGATTTGTAGAAGTTCCTCATTCAAACATAGGTAAAATTATCTTGCTTCAAAAGCGAGTCATATAGAGTTCTCCTAAATACCCCAAAAATGAGTTGCAATAGCAACGCTCACGGACACAAGGCCTGCATTTCTGAATGCACTGCATGGGACTGTGCCTGTAACAGGTTACATAACATTGCTCTTGTTATTACGTGACAGTTCGGTATCGGCGGCAAGTAGGTCGTGGACAACACCCAAAATACTCGCAGATTCATGTTTTGTAAATCGAGCAGCGAATATCTAGAGCGCGACTTCTATAACAAGCTATCGCACGAGCCGGAGGCGACAAGAGCGCGTCCATCTTAGGTGTGCCCGCTGGCCGTGTAGGCCTCCGCCTTTTTTGTTTTGACGAAATGTATATTTAATTCGACCGGTAGCAGTGTTTATAGTTCAATGCTGATGCCAGGCCCTCCTGCGGCGTCAGATGGGTGGACTTTTTGAGAACCGATCTCCGAGACATCGCCGCGCCATCGCCAATCCAATCCAATTAATTTAATTAATATAATATGCGAACGAAATACCTTCAAATTCTAAATAACAAACATAAAACCAGTCCGCTATTAATATGCCATGAGAACCGTTTGTTTGTGTACGCGGCGCGGGATTTGATAATTGCCTTCTCTATTCATGAATGCTAATTGTGGCGGCTCTCTGCCTGCGCCCGCGCGGCCCTGTCTAAGCCTGCGGCCGCGCCGGCAGCGGGACTCCGGCGGGCAGTTGGAATCCTCGACAGCGAAGCGCCGCCGCAGCTCCTCCACGCTCTTATAGACTCGCGAATCAACGATTTACTGTTGTTGATTTTGTGCAACTATTAATTTGTCACTTTCAACGGCCATTCGTTTGTTTAAATAGCCATCATTCTGGATCTCGTTATTAGCTGTCGCGCCTCACTCGTTTCCTGCGCGCCAGCCACACAAATGAAAAATAACACGTCGTTTAACTCCTACGTCAGTCACATTATCTGATCTAGTTTTTTTTTTTTGTTTCAAAGCTGAATATATTGCAATTTTCCGTGTTTCGATAACACCTAAAGACAAGAGTCAAATGAGTAACAATTTGAACAATGTTACTGCGCCTTCATCGTAACAGTTTCCGAAAACGTCTGTGTTAATCTGTCAGTTTCCGTGTGAAGAAATAGTGCCGATGGCGGCATCCGGTTTGACCTTGAGGTCCACCTTTTCAGCTTAATGAGTCCAGCGCCATGTAAGGTGTAGCTACTGGCTCAAAAACAAGGGTGTACATAATAGTTTCAATATTTAGGGTTCCATACCAAAATGTTAAACATTAACCATTATAAGTATGCTGCTCCGGCCGTCCGTCCGTCTATCATCCGTCAGTCAATAACATTACCAAAAAATGTTTGGTGGTAGTCAAATGTGTTTTGTGCTAGTAATGTTGGTTAGTCCCCGCCGGTTATAACTTTTAAGTTAAATTTAAAAGGCTTTTATCTATAACTGCATTACTCAAGCAAACTTTGTATTTTACTAGAGCTTGGTTTTCTCTTATAAGTGATTTATTTCTTAATTTTTCACTCACGGTCAGAATGCGTTAAATAAAACATAGCAAAAATATAATAATATGATCTGCTGGTACGAAACCTTCAGTGCGTGAGTTCGTCTCGCATTTGCCCGGTTTTTTATATATTAGGTACGAAATGAAAGGCGTAAAAATGTTTACCGATACTAGTGGAATCGCATTGCGCGGCGCGGGCGACGCTGGGCGGCGGCCAGCTGGCGGCGCGCGCGCACTCTACCTCCATATCGCCACTTCGCGGCGGCTCGCGATACAAAACCCCTGTTTTTCTCACATTTTATTGTTATTTGATTGGCGGGACGCATCTAAATATACGCAACGACATTTTTCTTCCTAAACGTGGCGGAACGCCCGCCACCGCCACCGGCCGTGCTACAATACAGTTAATTATATATACCCGCTTTCGCTTCAATTATATGTAACCCTTTCGCTTCAATTATACTACGAATAGATACAATCTGCTTACATACCTCCTTTCGTAATTGATACTACAAGCCCTTTTTCCTGTTTCTTCATTTGACCGTGATGCCAGATTTGACAGGGCACGTTATCCTAATGGAACGACTGCCTTCTCACCTCCGCATCCCTTGTGGCAGAGAAACCGAGCTGACAGATTTACATAAACTGCAGAGCTCTTACTCCGAGGGCAACATCTTAAGGACAACCGCATCGTAAGAGCGTGACTTAGTGGAGTAGGTACTTAGGTAATATTAATATACATGGAGATCGAACTCGGCACCGAATGATCACCGTCCTCTCCCCCCTATCCCCTGGCCCACCAACGCTCTTACCTAATTTATAATTAACAATCTGCATCAGTTGTGTACAATTCTCGGCTCGTTGCAAAAGCTTACATCATGAGCAAAATATGTCGATGCCAAAATTAATCGAGTAAAAATGCTAATGATAGAGACGGCTCGCAGCCGGAGCACACCAGCGTTGGAAGAAACGTGGCCTTCCAATCAATCATTCATAAAACCAGACGATATTTGAGCTTATAATTGATAGTCAGGCGTAAACATTCGTTTACGGCTCTACGGAAGCACTCCGGCGCTATTTGTTAAATTAAATGAGACGCGCGACCTTACACAGCCGCTCTATATCGACAGAATGCATTTAAAATAATCTCAATGTTATCGAGTTCAGTGTCTGACTAGCAATATACTGAACTATAGTATGCATTACTCAAAAGAAGACAAGCCGAGCCGACGTAAGCAAAAACAACATGAGGGTAACTTACACTCATCTTTTTCTTATTTTCCTCCCATTAGTCGGGGGTCCTGATTAGCTTACGCAATTATATTTTTTATCTACACACATATCATTGGTGCTCTATAATGCGTTGAGAAACCGTAGGAAATGACCAGCATTATTACAATCAAATTTTATTATGAGAACTTTCTTGTCTGTGGTAGTAGGTAAAGCTGTACTTTAATGGCCGGTACAGTACCAATTTCTGTAACGTTATGAGTTTTAATTTGGAACAGCTGTCAAAATTCAAGTAGGTCTCTATTCTAGTATCCATAGATAAGTATTATCACAGTTATCGGTACGTAACGACAATCCAGTATGTTTTTTTAATATATACCGCACTACATTTGATCTTGAATGACATTTTCTATGATTATGATATGAATGACTTTGTCTTTGATTTAAAAAAAAAGTTTGACGGAGGATCGAATTGCCGCCATTACTGTTTTCATTCGTTTGTTGGTTTTTTCTGTTAACTACAGTTTTTTGCTGTAATGATATGTATGTAGATAAAGTAGTGTATGCAACTGTATATAATTAGGTCTTAACACACTCGTGTGATCCTTTTATGAAACTCGCTGACCTTCGTTTCATAAAACCTCACTCGCGTTGTAAGGCCTCTCATTATTTAGCAGTTGTATAAACTACTAATCTGAAATGGCTGAAGCAGCTGGTAAACGATGTGTTTCTGTAGGGGGGGCTTCGTAGTGTCGAAGCCGCTGGCGGCGGCGGCGGCGGACGCGGGCGCGGGCGCCGGCTGGGCCGCGGGCGCCGCGCGCGCCGACGCCGCCTTCGCCGACTACCTCGCCGCGCTGCAGCACAACTCCAGCGCAGGTATCCAGACGCAGCAATATTACGTTAAAAATATAAAACCTTAAAATTGTAATGACAACACAAAGAAAAATTAGGGCAATGGCAGGACTTGAACCTGCAACATCAGCATTCCGTGCTGTGCGTATATTTTTTGACTTATTCGGGTATCTTTAAAAAACATATTATTTTCTAATTTAGAATGGCATTTGCATACCCGAGTGATGACTTTATCGAAATATTTGAGCTCAAAGTAAATAAATAAAGTTTTGGTTTGTAACGCAGTCGAAATTATTTTTGAGGGGTCATGGGGGTTAACGCAGTGGTAATTTGAGTATCAGATGAGACTTTTTCCTAATAAAAAGCCCAGGATGGTGCGGGAAATTCATAACAAACATTGAGGTCCGGTGGAGAACTAACGTAACGCTAAGTACTAGGAAAATATTTCGAGATATCTACAATTTGTAAAACTGTTTATAAATTTTAATAAATAAAAAAGGAAGGTTTTAGGAACTGAAAAGTTTTTTGGCCCAAATAATCCCATGTTCAATTTTATCAAAGTAAAAATATTGACTTCGGTACGCGCAGAGTTATCAGCGGCGTGGTCAAGCGAGACGGTGCTACGGCGTGCGCCGGCGCCGGAGGTGGCGGCGGGCCGCTGGACACTGTTCGCGGGCGGCGCGGGCGCGGCGGCGGCGGCGCGCGCGCTGCGGGCCGCGCTGCAGCCGCCGCCCGCCGACGCCGACGACGCCGAGCGCAGGTCGATGTCATCGGTTGACTGCTTATACTCGCCAGTTTGTAAATGCAGAAAATTAAATCTGGTCGGTCAGAACTCTGAATACCGATTGCATTTTTTTGAAAGATGTGTGTTGTGCAGGGTAGTGAGCGCACTGGTAGCAGAGGCGCGGACGGGTAGCTGGCCGCCGAGCGGCGTGGCCACTGGACTCTCAATCGTCGACCCCTTCGACACCTACTTGGCGCTCGTGACGTAAGTACCGACGAGTATTGCCGGTGGAACAGCAGTCTTCGTATTCAATCTTTATAATGTTATTCGATGTGGTACACAGAGGGCTGTCTCTGCCGTTCGGCTCGCTGCCCCCGTGGCGCGCGGGCGGTGCGGGCGGCGGCAGCGCGGCGGACGCGCGCGACCGGCCCGGCGCGCCGCTGGACCTGGCGCCCGCCGTACTGCTGGACGAACAAGTCTGCGGTCAGCTCAGTAGAACACCCGCTTAATATTCACTCTGTGCCTCTTGGTATCTTATTTGTTCGTTCTTCTTTATTGTGCGTATCCACTCGCGTTACGTTTACTTCGATTAATGTGTATTAGTGTTATGTATTTTCCAAAAAAAATGTGTTTCCTTTATAAATTCGTTTCGGGATTCTAAATGGGAGACTGGCTCACGTTTGATCGGTTTTTAATTGTCATTTGTTGTTAAACTTTGAATTTGGCACCATAATCATATTACCAAGTTTAACGCATTATCAATTACCGTTTTTATAATACAGGAAAAACAAAAACACGTTTCTGTAAGATGAGATTTATTGTATCGCGACGTACCTACAAAAAATTAAGGGGGTCGTCGAATTTCTTTTTTGTTTATTGAAATATCTATTATACGTACTCTGGTGTACTTCTGCTATATGTAAGCAACACTATTACTTAGACGCACCCATACCACCACTACCGCTCACTATCAGGCAAGCTCAGACCAAACTTTTTTTCAAGCGCTTGTTGCGCAAGCACTTTTCAGAGAAGCTTTAGGTTTAGTGTCTGTTAAGTGTATCTGTGCTGGGTACTTGTATATTTGTATTGTATAATACCATGTATGTGTGAAGTTTATCGATATGTATTGTATGTAAATTCCGGCTGATTTGTGTTATTCTTGTTTTTATTTATTCACGATCCTGCACCGTTATATTTTCTGTTTAGCCTGATGGTTGACTGGTTGAGAATGCCTTATGGCATTAAGTCCGCCATTTGTACATTATTGTTTTATTCTGCAATGAAGTTTAAATAAATAAATAAATAATACCAACCCTATACTTTGATCAAACGTATAATGGATAAAGTTTCTGCCAAACGAAAGATAGGAAAGGCGGTCACTCCACCAGCAAGAGCTTAGCTCTTAAATTTCATACTGATAAACACTACTTAGGTGAAGTTTTCGACGGGACAGGTTGCTGTTAAGTTCTAAAGAGCCTCTAAAAGGTCAGAGGGAGGGACATTGCATTCGGTGACAGGGTGCGAAAGCCTAATAACTAACGCGCGTGCGTGTGTACAGGCACGCGGTACGTGCTGGGCGCGGAGTCGTCGGCGGCGCTGGCGCAGGCGGCGGCGGCGCTGGCGGCGGGCGCGGGCGGCGCGGAGGGCGCGGGCGGCGTGGAGCGCGCGCGCGTGGCCGTGCTGGCGGGCGGCGCGCTGGCGCGGGAGGCCGCGGCGCCGGCGCCGCCCGCCGCGCTGGCCCGGCCCGCGCTCAACGCCACGCCGCCCTACGCCGCCGTCAACGTGGTGCAGCAGCGCGGCGACGCGCTCGCCTCGCACGCCGACAGCCGCGGCGGCGGACTCGCCTCGCGCTTCTGACCTGTCAGCGTTTATTTATTGTGATGTTCACGTCTGAATGGTTATTGTTAAAAATAAATGCTTCCGATCGTTCTCCACTCGTTTTATATTCCCCACATTTGAGACGCCATCCGGACGAATCTGGTGAAGCGTAGCGTCCCATCGTCGACGCGGAGGCGAACGCGAGGCCGCACCTCGCGTCAAAGTTTAACGAGCGGCGCGGCGGGTCACGGCGGCTCGGTGAGGACGTTCACGAATAATAATGATCGAGGTTTATGCCCGCGTTATGTTTTATGTTTAGGCCCGTGGCCCGACGCCGCCGTTTGAAATCCTGAACCCTGCGACGCTGCGCCGCGCTCCACTCGCGATAGGCCGCGGGCTCGCCGTTGCAGCCGCGTTAGTGCACTTCGTCATGCAATGCCTCTACATTGCTGCTGCCGCGGGAGTGCTGTTATTTCTTATAGGCGTAGACGGGGTCACGCTAGATATTAAGCGTGTTCGTGGTTCTGCTGACAGCGCGAAAAGAACCTGATGAACGAAGTCACTTGTTTGATCTGCTCTACCAAGCAGTCCTTAGCTGTCTCTATCGTTGCGGTCTTAAGTTCTCTTTATTATAGCCTAAATCAACATACCAACATACATGCTCTAGCGTCTGCCTGACTGCGACTAACTCAGATCATTGACACTCGGACAGGTAATAAAAGACAGTAATTAACAAATACGCGTAGGTACTGAGCTTTTTCACCACATACACAAACAAGACTTGAAGAAAAAAACGTATTAATACAATTTGAGGTCGCGATTTTGTGTTCCTTGTTTGTCGTAATTGCTGCCGTTAGTGTGTTATTGTTGTCTTAACGATACGTTCGAGCGGCGCATTAGCGAGCAATCGTGTCGAGCGGTGGCCGGGCGGGCATGCGCGTGCGTCTGTGTGAGTGCGCTGTTGTTGCAGCGCGCGACACCCCCCCCCCCCTCCCCCCGCGCCGTGCCCTCCACGTGTTTCTACGCCTTTTAGAAAACAAAAGACAGTGTAGTTACAGTTGTAATAACTTGAGGCACAGGCTACGTCTATCGCTACCCACACACGGCCATGTTTCAACCATGTTTAATGTATATTTCATATGTATTTTAAGTATGTTGAATACCTCATTATATGAAAATCAATTAGCTGCGTATTCCATTACGACTATTACCGAATTTTAAAACATCATCTACCTATTTCCTTTTTGCGCAGTTATTATATTGTTTACGAGCAGTGGCAATACTATGAGCCGCTTCGACGATACCTACACTCGTCCGAAAAGAACAGACAAAACTTAAAAGAACCATTAAATAATGACCCCAATCAAATGAATGACTTGGCAGCCGGGATTCTGACGAGAGCTCCGTAGCTCTTGGCATTCTATCTAAGCTAGTAACTTGTAGGCTCTATTATAGCTATAATGTTGGCTTCTTGCTAAGACTTACCTTACTAAAAACTTTCATACTAAACATCGTAGTGTCAATCTTAGTTTGTCAACGCCGCCTGCTTGGAACCATGCATCCACAGACGAGACTCGTCATGTATGTAATCGTGTAGCGTTTTCCGCGTTTTCTTACAAAAGATGTCATTTCTTAAAGCCGCGGCCTGGTAGAGTCAAATTTTGTTCTTTTATACTTTTGATCATTTTAATCTACAACTCGCGATTTTATTAAGATAATTTCTTTATAATTTAGCACCTAAGTAAATACTTTCTTGACATAAAGATACTACGGATGATGACGGTCTCAAATGGCAGTATCTCCTGTACCTGACCTGCCAACTGCTATCATGATCGAAGCATATTTCAAATAAAGACACGGGAAGAAGCGCCAGAATGATGGTTGGCATTTTATATTAGTGGTTTAATGTATTTATTAAATAGAATTGATTTATCCATGTGTAAATGTTTTGCTCACTGACTTTTAACTCGCATATTGTCTATCCCAATAAATAAATCAATAAAAGATCTGCTTCAAACGAACACAGTCACCTGTAAAGATTATACTCTTATACAAACTGTAGTTCGAAGAGCTAAGCTAAGTAGCTTTAAGCTTATTGCGTGGTAAGTACCGTGGCACAATTAGTAACATCACATTAATCGCAGCGTGTCTTCTTAAGTTAAGGTCACGACATTGAACTCTTGTGACGCTATTTTCATAGTTTATTAATGAGATAGAGCAAAATTTTGCAATTCAAAAACCTTTTTTAAATAATAATATCGCTTGCAAGACTGCCGAAACAGGCTTATAATTTATAAATGTTTTACTGAGTAGTAGCTAAAATAAATTATAGTTGCCGTCGCGTAACTAGTCGCCTAAACCAAGCTATAGTTGCACACCCTGTTTGTATTTGTAAAAGTGTGAAGGCATATTAGTACTGTGCACGCCTGACGTAAAATTCTGCGAACTGTACATATGTACTTTGAGTCGCCATTTTATAATATTCCGTCACTCTAACAATAATAACTCTTATGTTACTTACCGCTGCCCCCAGAAGGGAACATTAGGTATGTTTTCGAGCATATCTATGTAGGTATGTCTATTTGTTTGGCTCGCGATGCAGCCTGACATGTAAGGTGTCGTTGGATTCGTCTTAAAATTGCAATATGCGCGTCCGCGATGTAAAAAGAGGGGGTGGGGGACAATTTGTTTTCGTTTTTCCGACAATATGGGTATCAAACTAGTATCAAATGAAAGCAAGTAAATAGCTGATTACAAACAAAATGTTTAAAATGAACAAAATTAAAAATAATAAACAAAAAACGAGATTATGAAAGAAATAACTCGCCTGCGTAAAAAATAAATAACTGAATGGAGAAAAACAGGCCCTATTATACAACAACCTTAATTAAACTACTGCAGCGTTGAGTTGGAGCCGATACTTGAAAGTTGAAAGGAATGTGCCTCACTCTAGATGACAAAACCGTAAAAGGTAAAATCGTACTTTACCCTTTCAATTTATTAATAAATCGCGGAAACCCCTTCGGGTTGTGCAGGTTACATATGTTGGTTACATATGCAGGATTCATAAATGGGGATCTCCCCACTTCGTGCATTCTTGAGATCGGTATAGGACCTATAGAAAACCATTTTCTTAAGCAAAATTTTAAGATAGTTTTATACTCTACAATTTGGAAATAGCTTGCAACATGATTTGAAGCAGAGAAAACCAGATGTTAAATAAATCAGTTTATCTTTTATCTCGTACCACATTCCGAGACCTACGAGAGCCATAACTTCACTGTAATTACAGGAATACATCTACGGCCTGTATTATAAAAGTACAGCTCATATTCGATGTTGTGGTCGATTAATACTTAACATTTGTTTATACAAATGTTATCTAGGAGTATTAGTAAAACTGTATCATCAGGGGTCTGGCCGGTGCGCCTGCTGCGCGACGCGCGGCGCCGGCAGTCGCGCCCGCGACACCCCAGCCGCCGCCCGCGCCGTCCGCCGCGCCGACCGCCGCGCGCGCAGCCTCTCGTACGGTTCTCGCGGAATTGGTGACAATAGTATTGACACTAACAATTTTCTTGGATTTTGCAACGTCAAAACGCCTGGAGGCGATTCTTTCGGGTAAGTTTTATAGTGCTTCGTAGCTATCATGCCTAGTTTGTAATGTCGTATTGATAAACTTCACGAGCGACTATATTTAAATATAAATAATAATAGACATCAATGTCAATTTCTAGCATCATATCATTGAAGCCATCAATATAATCTAATTCATTAAAACTGACACATTAAAAAGCAAAAAAATCGGCGAAGCGTGCCATGTATACATTTGTGATTCATAACTCGACAATTGTCTCATAAATAAAAAGTCCATTGGAGAAAAGTGCTCTCGGTTAAAGAGTAACCTTCGCGTGCGCTAGCGCCGACGCCAATAGACGCACTGCGCTGCAGACGGTTCAGGTGCAAGGCGGCGACTAGCTGGACGTCGCTAGAATTATCCATTTAGATGCGGCAATTGATCGCTTTGATCAATATCTCTAGCGCCCGCGCGTACGTCTGAGAGAACGAAGTGATCGAACCGCCGAATCGCCACATGCCTCTCATCAAAACATTGAGTTATGTTATGCCAACCCAACACTTAAGCTACTGCTTAAGTAGGTACTGCACTTAGGTACTGCTGCTAATCGCTATAACGCGAAGACTTCCAATCACCCTCCCCGCAGGGCAGAAGGCAGGTGGAATCCGCCGTCCTGCGGCGCTGGCAGCGTAGCCGCCGGCAGCAGTCGCCGCTCGGCCGGCAGGCGGCAGCAGCGGGCCGCGCGTCACCGCCGGGCCGCGCGTCACCCGCGACACTATCGCTATCAGATCGCTGCACTTGTGTACTTATTTGTTGACACGCACTCCGCGCGCGGCCGGCCACGCACACAGGCGCGGGCGCACGCACACGCGCCGCTGATGTTGTTGATAACGCTTTATTTATATTGAAGTGCTCCGGACGCTCTGCCAACGACCATGTATTATTTGTAGCAATTTATTTTGGGAGTACCTATTAAATTATTCTTTCCACTTTCTCTGATCTCCGATTCGAGCAAAATCTCGTCGGGCATTCGCGTGGTCTACGGAGAAGACAAAAGCCGCATATGCGTCGTAGAGCTAGGACCGCGTCGGCCCCCGGCGGCGCGCCAGCGGCCCCGGTGGCGCCGCCGCCGCGACGCGCGCGGCGCAGACGACCTCCGCGGCGCCCGCGTCACTTCATTTACATTACTATTGTAAAGCCGCGACAACAGAAGTAAACAAGAGCCGAATATAAATATGCGCCGCCCTCCCCCCGCTCGCTCCGGGAGCCACCGAGCCGAATCTACCTCAACTGTATCGTTTGTCACTCGTGACATCGTGTTATTTCATACATAACATAATACGTGTAAGTACGATTGTTTATGTTCGCTATCGCCGGCGGCGAGTGGAGTGCTGGTGCGATCGCCGCCGTTATCGCGGCTCCGCGTGTCAACAACAGCCCGCGACAGATAGCGCAGCCGCTCGTACGCTGCAATTAGTTTAGAGGACGCCCTTGAATTCAATTTGTATTTATTTGGGTATGGATGACCTGATAACATTTAAATGAGGGACTTTTTTGACAGTAATCATTGGATCATCTTCTATCGTGGAGTTCCTACGGCACCGCGTCATATTCTTTAACAATATGCGTTCTAATGTATTATGTATCATTTACGTGGTCATCATCGTCATTGCTCTAAAGGATATTTGGCTGATACCGCAAAGGACATTGCAGTCGCTAGGTTGAAGTGGGACTGGGCTGGACAGGTCTGCCGCGTGCCGGTCGACCTCTGGGCTAAAATTGCTACTAAGTGGATGCCATCAAACCGAATACGGCCAGCCATGTTAGGGCCACTGAAAAGTTTACGATTTCAGCAAAATACCTACTAGAAAAGAAATATGGCGAGGATAAAAGCGACATACGTCATTAGATCAACGTACTGCCTAAGTTGGTAAAAACATTGTTTTGAAAATACCTATGCCAAGTTTCTAGATTTTGCATATTTTTTTCATGAAAATGGTGAGATAGCATTTTGTTTTTACCTGACTGCCGCCAGAAGGGAGGGTTATGTTCTTGTATACAGATATTTTTTTGTGCATAGTTTTCGGTCAAAGAAATATTTGGGAGAATGTGGCGAAACTGCTGTAACGCTAACGCCACCCAGCGGCAAAACGTACACTAATTAGATACGTACAGCATCTAAGCATATATTTCCTGATTTTTATAATTTAGCATCTGATGTACACCAAATATACTTAACAGCAAATTAATAACTTCCACTGCAGTTTCATTCAATGTTGCTGAAATATTAGTACTAACGCCAGCGTCGCCATCTAGTGGCGAAGAGGAGAATCACTTATCAACAGATATCTGTTGCGAGATCAATCGGGTAACCGTTTATTCGTTTCTGTAAGTACATAAAAAAGGAGCCAGTAGTGTTTTACTTTGCTTTGTGATTAAATTCCAGCCTTCCACTCTTTTTCCTTGCACACACTGGGCAAAGGTGCCCTAAGTTGCTTCGGGACATAGATGACCTAGGCCCAACCGTCGTCGCCCGAAACCATCAATCCAATAGAGTACGAAAAATAAAAGAACCATTATTTCAATTGATGGAGTCAATCGAAAGATCAATTCCTTCTATTCTACTGAGTACTTTAGTGACTATTGCGTCTCAAATGAAGCAACCGTCAAATTGTCCTACACGTACGTTGTCCAAGTAAATTGAGTTTACTGAAAGGACATTCAAGTATAAGTTTCAATTTCTTCTAAAAGAGGTGAT
Organism: Ditula angustiorana; assembly: GCA_963691745.1. NCBI lineage: Eukaryota > Metazoa > Arthropoda > Insecta > Lepidoptera > Tortricidae > Ditula > Ditula angustiorana. The sequence continues at coordinate 18,533,250 of OY829473.1, forward strand.
AGTTAGAGTCTGCAGATCACCCGCGTGCAACCCTCAGTACACGAACAATGCTTATGTTTGCGCGCAAAAATACCGTTTCGTACTTTACGTACCATGCAGTGTGAACATGGCAGCATAAAACTATTATGTATGGAATAGGCTTCACATACACTCATTAGCTTTCGTTTTGATACCCATAATATTGTTGTCCCCAGCCCTCTTTTTAATTTGCCCGTGTCACTCCCATAATTAAGACCAATCTAACGACGCCTCAAATGTCCATCATTAAGCCTTTAAGACTGCAGAGTGTGCCAAAGAATTAGACATACACACACGCGAAATACAAAACCCTTCTAGGGCAGTCGGGTGCAGATCGGAGAGTTTCACCTTAAATAACGATCTATAACGATTGAGATGCTGTTGTTGTTGTTGACAGACATTGCCCGCGCGGCCGCCTGCCCGCGCCTGCCCGCCGCCTGCCCGCCGCCAGCCGCATGAGGTGAGCGTCACGCCAGGACCCAAGTACCGTAGCGTGCTTTTCAGCAGTAATAAACTTACGAAAATCTCATCTACATTTACGATATTTTACATACCGTATTAATTTATCGCTAACCCGCTGGAACTCTCCATTTGGCTGGAAAAAAGTTATTTTGCATGAAGATTGGTAATTAGGTATTACAGGTGTGGTTAAACGATAGTCATCGTTTTATACAATGACAGTCAGAGTTCAATTCTAAAGGACAAATATGGAAGCGAAGCGCTATGAGAAAACCAAAACAAAGAAAGCTAGATTTTTTTTTATTATAGTCGAGGGTTATACTATCTTTTTTCTACTAGCCTCGCGGTCTGATCTCGACCTGACTAAGCCAAGCCCCGAGCCCTCACCAGTTCTATAATTCGGGTCTCTCGGATAGGATTCGATGGTGGTGGTGCGCAGTGGCACTGTGCGTGCTGCTGGGCGGCGCGCGCGCCGACCGCGGCCCTGGCCCCCTCCCCGGCGGCGCGCCCGATGACTTCGAAGTGGTGGTGACGAGCGCGCTGCTCGGCGAGGACGAGGCGGCCGGCGGCGCGGGCGCCGGCGCGGCGCTGCGCGAGCTGGCGGCGCTGCTCGTGGCGGCGCGGGGCGTGCGCGCGCGCGCCGCGCCGCCGCCGCTGCCCGCGTGCGGCGCGCCCGCCTCGCGCGCCTGCCGCGACGCCGTGCTGCGCGCGCTGTCGGCCGGCGAGCTGCACTTCGCGCTGCTGCCCGCGCCCGCCGCCGACGCGCCCGCGCCGTACGAGCTGCGCGACGCCGGCCTCGACCTGCTGGGCGACGCCGCGCCGCCCGCGCGCCGCCTCTGTCGCGCGGCAGGCGCGCCTGCCGCGCCCGCCGCGCACTCGCTGCAGGACCTGGCGGACGCCGTGAACGCGGCGCTCTATGACCTCCCGCCGGCGGAGCTCGCTCGAGCGCTTGCCAATGTGTCCAATGCTGACGAATCGTTCGATAGGTGCGTTTTTTTTAGATATCGCTTTGCTACCTGTGGTTCACTCTACTCTACTATATTTATTTATTTATTTATATTTATATTTATGTATAGTTTTATGATACTTGACCATAAGTAACTACAGATGAACTAATTGGAACAATAAATTACCTCGCCACTCGGGCTACTCTTTGAAGTGAAACCAAAAAAGCGAAGGCTCTCGAAGAGTTATTAATTTGCTAAAAGATAGCTCATATTTACGTCACTATCTAAATCAGTATCCACTTAGAAATTCAATACATAAGATTAATAAGTGTAAATAATTTCAGATCGTCCTACCCTAATGGTACAATCTCCCCTGAATCGTGCGACTCGGGGGCCTGCGCCACGCTGCTCACGAGCACCGCCAGTGAAGCGCGCGAGCTGGCGCGCGTGCCCGGGCTGCGCGCGCGCGCGGTTCCGCTGGGCGCGCGCCTGACCGCCGTAGCCTCCGCGCTGCGCAGGCCGCACATCGCCTGCGACGCCCTGGCTGAGCTGCCGGGCCGGCTGCTCGGCCCGCCGCCCTGCGCCGGCCCCGATCCGTGCGCCTTCGAGGCGCACCGCGTGCTCAAGCTGGTCAATGCGCGAGCCCTCGCGCGCGCCCCCAGCGTCCTGCGCGTGCTGGCGCGGCTGCGGCTAAGCGCGGCGCAGCTGGCGGCGCTGGGCGCGGCGGCGCGCGCGCACGGCGCGGCGGCGGCGGCGCGCGCCTTCCTGGCCGCGCAGCCCGCGTCTCTGGGCGCGGGCGAGGTGCGCGCCAGCGTGCTGCTGCCGGGCGCCACGCGGCGCGAGGGGCTGGACGCGCGCGCGCTGGCCGCGGCGGCCGCGCTGGCCGAGGAGGACGAGGCGGCCGCGGTGCTGGCAACGGGCGCGGCGGCCGCGCACTTCAAGGTCGAGGTGTACGACGACGGCTGCTCGGCGGCGCGCGCGTATAAGTACCTGCTGGACGCGCTGGGCACTGGCGAGTACGGCTCGCTGTCGGGCGTGGCGGGCCCGGCGTGCGGCGCGGCGTTCGCGGACGTGGCGCGGCAGAGCCCGGCGCACGCGCTGCCGGTGCTGGCCTACACGCCGCAGCCGCCGCCGGCGGACGCGCGCTACGTGCTGCTGGCGGCGGGCGACGCGCGCGAGGCGGCGGCGGCGCTGGGCGCGCTGCTGGCGCGCATGCGCTGGCGCCGGCTGGCCGCGCTGACGGAGCCGGGCACGCGCGCCGTACTGGACGCCGCGCGCCTGCGCGCCGACGTCGCCGTGCACACCGAGCTCGCCGACGACAAGCCCGACCCGGATTACGAATTGATCTCTCAGGTACCTACTTACTATTTCAGTCTTGCAGTTATGTCATTAATAAATTATTCGATGTAGTTTTTCTTCGGAAAAATTTGGTATTTAAACAAAGTCTGTTGATTAAAAACTGTTTGATTGAGATGCATATACATACGTAGGTGAGAACAGTTGCATGCTTGTATGTTTGTAACACATTGACCGAGCTATAAAACTCTCAATTGAACACAATCTGTCACATTTGATCTCAGTATAATGTTGAAGTTGAAATACACGATTCTGATTCTGAAATATATATATTTTTATTTTTTTTATTCATAGTAAGTAATTCTAAGACCAAAAAAAAAAGTTTCCCCGTACATAAACAAAACCGCCATAACTCGAATGTCGTTCTCCTCTTAATTTCCCAGGCTTTTGTTATCAGTAGGTATTACCAAGTGAAACGGAAAATAATTAAATGGACTCGACACTCGGCTCGGGCTAAGCAGATGCGCTTTCGGAATAAAACAAAACTTCCATTTTATTTTAATGTTTTCAAATTTGTATGTTAGTATTTAAGGTATTTTTTCTATGGGACTATGCAGCCTGAAATAAATGGTTTTATTATTTATTTATTTGAACCTGTTCAAACCGAGGCAGATTTTTAAGTTGTACTACTTATTAAAAGATCTAAAGTACCTACATACCTAAAGTACTACTTTCTTACTTAATTTTTCCAGAAAAAGGTTTTTTTTCTACAGAATATAAAAAGTTAATGAGTTATTGCGACGCACGCGTTGGTAGCGTCGAGTTCACAATATGTACTTGTCGGGCAGTGGGCGGCGCGCGTGGCGGCGTCCCGCGCGCACGTGGTGCTGGCGTGGCTGGAGGACGCGCGCGCGCTGCGGGCGGCGCTGTGCGCGGGCCGCGCCGCCGGCCTGACGCCGCGCGCCGGCGCCGTGTGGCTGCTGCCGCCGCTCGCGCCCGCCGCGCTGGCGCCCGCGCCCGGCGAGCCGCTGCCCTGCTCGCGCGCGCAGCTCGAGGAGCTCGCCGCCGGCCACCTCAGCGTGTCGCCCGAGTGGCGCGAGCGCTGGCGCGCCGCGGCCGCGCCGCCCGGCTGGGAGGCGCGCTGGCGCCGCCAGTGCTTGCGGCAGCACGTGCGCGGGGACTGCGCCGCTCCGCCCGCGTCCGCCGCGCTGCTGTACGACACGCTGCGCCTGTGGGCGGCGGCGCTGGCGCGGCTGTTGGCTCGCCGCCCCGCCGCGCTCGACGACCTGCACGACCCGAAAGTCGTTCAGTGAGTTGCTTAAACAACAGCGCATGCCTGTGGCTTTTATGATTTCATTTTAAACATTTACCAAACCTCAGAGAAACAACCCTAGCCGGAGCATGTCGAGTCATGCTCAGTGCAGAGTTTCGTAGCCGTTGCTTACGAATAACGAAATGTGGTTCCAGGGCAGTGATCGCAGACGCGGTGGCCACTAACTACACGGGGCTGACGGGCAGCTTCGAGTGGGCGAGCGGCGCGCGCGCGGCGCCGCTGCTGCTGCTACAGTGGGACAACGGCACACGGCGCGCGGCCGGCCGCTGGGCGCACGGCGCGCTGCAACTGGCGCCGGCCGCGCTGCGCTGGGCCACGCCCGATGGCGCCGCGCCCGACGACGGCGCCGAGCCGTGCGCGCTGCAGCCGCTGGCCGATGCGCTGCGCGCCGACTGCCGCGTCGCGCTGGGCGTGCTGCTGGCGCTGCTGCTGGCCGCACTGGCGGCCGCGCTGGCCGGCGCCGGTTGGCTGGTCAAGCGGAGACTGGAGCGTCGCTACCGAGCGCGCCTGGCCGCGCTCGGGCTGACGGCTTTGGCGCCCAAGCTGGACGCACTGGACCGCTGGGAGCTGCCGCGCGAGCGCGTCGTCATAAACCGCAAGCTGGGCGTGGGCGCCTTTGGGACCGTGTACGGCGGGCACGCGCTGCTGGGCGAGCGGCGCGCCTGGACCGCCGTGGCCGTGAAGACGCTCAAGCCGGGCGCCGGCATGGCCGACAAGCTGGACTTCCTCGCGGAGGCGGAGGCTATGAAGCGGCTGGAGCACCCCAACGTGGTGCGGCTGCTGGGCGTGGTGACGCACTCGGAGCCGGTGTGCACGGTCATGGAGTTCATGCTGTACGGCGACCTGAAGGGCTACCTGCTGGCGCGCCGCCACCTGGTGGACGGCGGCGACGGCTGGCCGGGCGACGGCGACGCGGACGAGGTGTCGCCGCGCCGGCTGACGGCCATGGCGCTGGACGCGGCGCGCGCGCTGTCGTACCTGGCGCAGCTGCGGTTCGTGCACCGCGACGTGGCGGCGCGCAACTGCCTGGTGTCGGCGCGGCGCGGCGTCAAGCTGGCCGACTTCGGCATGGCGCGGCCGGTGTGCGAGAGCGACTACTACCGCTTCAGCCGCAAGGGCCTGCTGCCGGTGCGCTGGATGGCGCCCGAGTCGCTGGCACGCGGCGTGTTCTCGCCCGCCTCCGACGTGTGGGCGCTCGGCGTGCTGCTGTACGAAATCGTCACGTTCGGCGCGCTGCCCTACCAGGGGCTCGGCAACGCGCAGGTGCTGGCGCGCGTGACGCGCGGCCGCGCGCTGCGGCCCCCACCGCACCTCAACCCCTCGCTGTTAGTACCCGCAATGCTTACTTATAAGTACGATCATAAGTCGCCTGCCGCTTATTTTAAGTGTACATCTTTATAATGATGTAAAATCAGGCAAAATATTCCCAATCCTATTTTCTTATAGAAAACCAAGGAAGTCATTTCTGACCACAATTCGTAGGTGGCTAATAACTAAATTTTGACCATGCTTGGCATTACTATATCTGTCAAACTGGTCCACCGGGTTTTGCGTTTTTTCTGTTTATTGAAACCGTTTTTTAAATGCCTCAGTCAACCACAATCGGCTCGGCTGCGTCATGATAAAAGCGGGCATTGACCGGCGGTCTCTTGTCGCAGGGAGGGGCTGATGAAGTCGTGCTGGCAGCAGGAGCCGCGCGCGCGCCCCAGCGCCGCCGCCGTGGCGGCCTTCCTGGCGGACGCGCCGCGCCTGCTCACGCCGTGCCTCGTGCCGCTGGACGCGCTGCCGCTCGACGAGGCGCCGGCGCCCGCGCCGCACGCTCCCGAGGTACCCGGCCCGGCCGTCGCCTCCGTCGCACTTTATCCCGGCGGACGCTGCGCGCCTTCGTTATACCAGTTTGATAATTTTCAATCAGTAAATGACCTGAATGCCGAGGTCGCAGATGACCAAGATCTCTCTTTGTGTTGTCGCGTCTATCGGTCTGATATGATGTCGTGTGTCGCCGCGCAAGTAAAGCGGTGGCAATAATTAGCGTGGTGTGCAGGAGCTGCAGGCGCGCTGGGTGTCGTGGGCGGCGCCGCCGTCCGCCGCCACCGACACGACGTACCTCAGCGCGGACGCCGACGCGGTGGACGCCGCCGACGCCGCCGACGCCGCGCCCGACGGCGGCGGCGCCGCGCCGGAGATGCAGCGGTTCCTGACCTGACTCCCGCGCCGCCTCCGCCCCGCCCCGCCCCGCCCCGCCCACTCGACATTCCACGATCTCTAGTCAAAGCAATTGTTGTTAAGTATTTATTGAATAAGAATTGTAAATATTATGGACGATAAGTATATTTTTTAATTTAAAATACTTGCGTTTTATTTCAAATTACGTTGGTTCTTTCTTTTATACAATCATCCCGCGACAGGGCAGCGAGTTAAAAATAGAGTCGACTAAGTAATATTACGGGAGGTCACGACAAATTTGGCAACGATCACCAATATGGCTGATCTGAAGTTCACAAGATAAAGGGCAACTCCGTGATGCCAAATATGTCGGTCTGCCTGCGCTAAGTGGTTGCGTTATCGAAATATGGCGATTGCAAACCAGTTACCGTTCCAAAAAAAAAACGATAAGGTAAATGGCTGAATAAAGTGCAGAAAGGAAGTACCGGTTGCACTCATGTGAATTCTGCTAAAATTGAACAAATATTTGGTCGCGTTTTGAAGTTCAGCTCGTTTTAAGACCCTTGATCGTTGCCAAAAATAAAACGATAACGGAAATGGCTCAATATGACGTGGCATTAAAGTATCAGTATGTACGAGCTTAATGTACCAAAACTGAAAAAATCTTTGGTCGCGTTTCGTAGTTATGAAGCGGTCTAGGTTACAATATCTCATACATTGTTGGAGTATTTTTTCAAAAGCATTGGATAAATCAAGTTCAAATATATTTTTGGGGAGTAAGCACAATGTCAAAAACATCCTCTTACACTTCTCTAGCAAACCTACCCTCCTCCGGTTAGGGGTAAGTAAGATCTGGTATCCAAATAGAAGACAAGTCCTTCCTCATCTACCGAAGCTTTTCCTTTTTGAAATGTCACCTCTAGTCTTGCTTTGATGTTCAGTGCCGTTCATAGAATTTTTAGACAGGGTAGACGTTTAAGTGACGGTTTAACTTGCGCTTAGTTTTCATTAATTTCAAATCAGGTGTACGAAAGCCATTTACTATCAAGCTAACTGATCGGAAAATTTCGGTAATTGTCGACGCTCAAGCTGCGAAAGACACTGTTTACTCTGTGCTGTTGTATGCGTTATTTATGTCATTGTGTGCTACTTATCTATAGGAATGCACACTAATCTGTATCCGCATGGTTGCGCGGCACGCATGTATACATTTTACCGGAATAGTTTGTGTCTTTCCCGTTAAGCGCACAGTGGCGCTTTTGCAACGCGATGCGAAGTGGCGTCGTTGAGCGGCAGGTAAGATACTGACGATACGCCAACAAATGGAGCTTGTTTATACTTTTAGAAGTTTCTTTATTGATAACAGGAATATTAGACGTAAGGATCAAATAAAATTAGTTTATTTTTAGCAGATTGGCAGGGTGTCTTTATATCTATTATTGAATTTAAGCTGTAGTATGTATTTTTTTAATGTTTCGTCATACTCGTACATAGGCTATTATTATATCAGTCTGCCACTAAACACGAGATCTGAAAAGGGCTCAAAGCTTTGGGGATGAAACTAGTTGCAAATCCATCATCATCATCATAAATCAAAAGATTTTTTCAGTTTTGGTGCATTAAGCTCGTACATACTGATACTTTAATGCCACGTCATATTCAGCCATTTCCGTTATCGTTTTTTTTTTGGCAACGATCAAGGGTCTTTAAACGAGCTGAACTTCAAAACGCGACCAAATATTTGTTCAGTTTTAGCAGAATTCACATGAGTGCCACCGCTACTTCCTTTTTGTACTTTATTCAGCCATTTACCTTATCGTTTTTTTTTTGGGAACGATAACTGGTTTTGCAGACGCCATATTTCGATAACGCAACCACTTAGCGCAGGCAGACCGACATATTGACATCACGGAGTTGCCCTTTATCTTGTGAACTTCAGATCAGCCATATTGGTGATCGTTGCCAAATTTGTCGTGACCTCCTAGTCTATAACTTACTTATATAAATTGATGCGAAAAACTGATTGATTTAAATTTTTCGCACAGGTGCCTATTTGGTCCTGAAGAATTTTTTGTATCGCGTCTACGATAAAAAAAAACCGCCTTCAAAAAACCAAAAAGTAAAAAATTATTCGTTAAGTACTTATATAGATTTCCGATCCAATCTTGAAATCATATTCATACCATTTCATAAATTTTAATTGAAGGCGGTGTTGGTGTCGGTGTCATTTGGCGTCGGCTTAGTTAGAGGTTTGATCCTCTAAGAGCGTTGTGTCGGTGTTTCTTTTGCAAATCAACCCCCATCCCATCTCCATCTCTTATAAAATACAAGATATATTAGTGTGATCATTTTTGTGGAATAAAAAGATACATAGATGAGATTATAGGTAAAATATAGTCACACATATTTTGGCGGTAGTTGTGTACACAGAGTGTTTTTTTGGTATAATAAGAAATGATGATGGAAAGTAAAAATAAATAAAATTGTAGTAATTTTTTTGGTCAAGCGTAAGCTATCCTTAAAAATGAGTAAAACGGATAAATTTTTAGGGTTCCGTAGCCTCGACAAGGTACCCTTATGACTAGTTTCACCACATCCGTCCCTCCTTCCGGCCGTCTGCCCTAGCTCAGCTCAGAGACCCTCAGTAGTAGAAAGCTGTAATTTGGCATGAATACTAAGCAGATACGCCAACAAAGTGATAGAATAAAAACGTGGATTTTTTTTTAGGGTTCCTTCCCCTTCACGTTAACTTGAAATGTTTGTAGGGTTCCGTACCTCAAAAGCAAAAACGGAACCCTTATAGGATCACTTCATTCGTCTGTCTGTCTGTCTGTCTGCCAAGGTCCTTTTTTCTCAGGAACGCGTGGAGGTATCGAGTTGAAATTAATACCAAATACTCAAATCTGTAGTCCCTTGAAATTGTAAAAATCAAAAGATACGGCCGTTTATACCGCATGTTTTACTTACAAACCTATGGAGTACTTCCCGTTGATCTAGAACTATGAAAATTGGCAAGAAGCAAGGCCTTACAGCAGAAATAAAGTAATAAATCCAAAAACCGTAAATTTGTAGTTGGAACACACAAAAAAAAAGTTTTGTTCTTACAAAGCAAAAATGTCGCTATCCGTCAATAGATGTCACTCATAGACGTAATTAAATTACTTTCTAGCAAATAAATTAACTTTCACGCCATCTACCGTCTCTGTCGTGTTTTTAGTTCTGCTATCCGACGCGAGTGTCGCTGCTAGTTGCAAACACCTTATTTACTTACGATAAGATTCGAAGTTGAACCAACGGATTAATTTAAAGTTATTTACATTACAAAAAAATATATATTTGCACTTGGTAAGCTGACTGCGATCTACGTCTTTGTAATATAGGGATAACAGTTTCCCAATGGCAAAGTTAAGTTTGTCCCTCAATCCAGTTTATCTTTACTTTAGAGCATAGTTCGGTGCTCGGTTTAAGTTTGCACTTGGCCGGTTTTTTTCTCGACTGCCCCATGGTGTGGGGTGTCATTGGATAGGTTTTTAAAAAATATTACGGGTTAGTGGAAACCATTTTTCGATTAAGGGATCCGTTTAGATTTTTTTTAAATCTTCATTTATTTAGGGGCTTTGATCAAAGCTGAACATGTCAGCCCCATTAAAAAATAATATAAAATAAATATATACAAAACACATCAAAAATCCATAACACAACAAAAAAAACTACTTTATCAAACATTTGTACAAACTCCTAGTTGTATCGTTAGTTGGTTCAGATAAAATAGACTGCAATGAATTTGGAAAATATTAAGCTCTAAAGTGCACATTTTTGATAGAGTCAAGTGCCCCCCCCCCCCCACCCCGACCCCATCTCCACCCCGTAGATTTTAAAAGTTTACTAATAGTCAGGCAACTACGGAACCCTACACTGCGCGCGTCCGACTAGCACTTGGCTGGTTTTTTGTTTCGACTCAGTTTTGTGTAAGGGTCAATTCATTATATCGCAGGAAAATCTGAGAAGCAAAAATGTGAATATAAATTTAGCTTCAGTACCACGTGCCGCCCTGTATGTGGGTAAAGCTACCTGCTAGGCAGGTATTATTTGCAGATATTATAGCACATACATCTTCTATTCTGTTCTAATAAACTGTGCGAGTGCTTAGCAACAAATATATTACCACAAATTCTAACCTGATGTTTAATTTTAAAATGAACAGGCCAATTCCAAATAAGGTATAAATAATTAGTAACAACAGGAAGCTGCACGATAATGATAAGGAAACGTACGTGTGACGCGCGCTCAGAACGGGACGAGTTGCCGGTGAGTGCGATGTGTTCCGTGCGCGCGCGGGCGGTGCTGCGTGCGCTGGGCGCGCTGGGCGCGCTGCTGAGCGCGGCAAGTGCGCAGGAGGCGCGGGCGGCGGCCGCAGCGCCCGCCGCGAGCTCGTGGCACGCGGCCGGCGCGGCCAGTCCGACGAGCGCGGCGACTGCGCCAAGCGGCGGCTACTGCGAACGCCTCGAGCAGAAAATAAGTAAGAACTAAATCTCGTCAGTCAATACACAACTTCCTCATAGTACATACATACATAATTTACTTAAAGCAGTAAAAAATCTACGCACAAACGCTCGATACCGGAGCACTCACACAGACAAGACAGACGCACCCTCAACAAGACCGCTAAGGTTCTCGCGGTGCTGTCAGTCGGGGGTGCCGTGTCTAATAAAAATAGAATATGGGATCTGCGATCAAAAAAGAGGCGGCGGGTTTGTTTTTTGTGGCTACAATACAACACAAATATGCTTTAATAAATACCATATTAACAATTTCAGAGAATTACAGGTAAATCTTAAATAAATGGGTATTAAAGTTATAAAAGTGACTTTAACGCGATAAAAACATTGTTAATTTACTTCGACATTTCGGCCATGAATCATTGAACGTCTTCTTGTGACCACGGCCGTTGAAACATGGCCAAAACGTTTGAGGTAAATTAGCTTTATCCCGTTAAAGTCCCGTTAACGTTTAAACATATAAATAATAATATGTATATTAAAATCACGAAAGTTTAAAACAATTTATTAAAAGCCTGTGAATAACCCATTCTAAATATCTATGCCATCAAAAACAAAACTTGTAAAAAAAAACAAGTCTCGCAACTCAGTTCTTCTACCGTAAAAAGTTGTGAGATCCATGTAATACCAAGTCGGTTGGTTTATTCAGTCCCTACATGGGACCTTCTGCCTTAAGTTATTACGTAATTAGCTAATCTAACGACATCTTATAGTGACCACATTAAAATTAAAAATCTTTTATGTTTAAATAAAATAGATTGACTTGGCCATCGCATGAAAACACAATGTAACTCACAAGCAATACATATTATAGTAAATAGGATTGTTTAGATTGTTTTTTTACATTTACTATAATTTATGTATTGCTTTTGAGTTACATTGTGTTTTCATGCGATCGCCAAGTCAATCTATTTTATTTAAACATAAAAGATTTTTAATATTAATGTGGAAGGTTAGATTAGCTAATTACGTAATAACTAAAGGCAGAAGGTCCCATGTAGCGACTGAATAAACCAACCGACTTGGTATTACATGGATCTCACAACTTTTTACGGTAGAAGAACTGAGTTGCGAGACTTAATTTTTTACAAGTTTTGTTTTTGATGGCATCTCATTTCTTTTTGTAGATAATCCTTCTTTTTCCTTTCCGCTACCTTCTACTTCTTAAATACCAACAACGGATTTTCTTAAAGCCTAATATCTGTTTCACATTCACGTGTGCGAGTCCTGCTCGCATTCACGTGTGCGACTCGCGCTCGCATTCACGTGTGCGAGTCCTGCTTGCATTCACGTGTGCGACTCGCGCTCGCATTCACGTGTGCGAGTCGCGCTCGCATTCACATGTGCGAGCTAGTGATGTAACGAATGTCATTTTTTGAACATTCGCGGATGCGAATGCGAATGCAAATATCTACTACCGACATTCGCGAATGCGAATATTCAGTTTTTGTTCAAAATTGGCGCCAATTGCCTATGGCTTGGAGGCAGTCTCGTTCGAAGGCGATGCGTTCCATGTGTATTTATAAGTTCCAATGAAAATGTAATTGTTAAGCGTCATTGCAAAAAAAATCAAGTAAGTAAATAAATAATACCAAATGATAGAGTGAAAACTGATATTGTGATTACGAGGTGAGTTACTTTATCTTGCATTACTTTATAATGACTATATCTTGGACAAGGATGTTTGGAAATGATCCCGATCTGTATTGGCGATCCCTGGCTCCAAAGATTGTACACCTGCTGTGTTAAATTGTTAAATTGTAAAAATGTTGAATATTTGAGATGTAAAATAACATTGTAATTTTGATTTATTTAAAGAATTACACCTCGTTGAGTTTCTTGCCGGTATCTTCTCATCAGAGGTTTTTCCGAACCGGTGGTAAATTTTTTGACATTCATAAGTGCTACCTGTAAGCCTAATCTGAATAAAATATTTTGACTTTTGACTTTGACTTTGGCATTAAAAAACATAAGAAATGAATGGATTTTGATTTTATTTATCTACTATTGTCTTCAAATTGGTTTTTTTCTACTATTCATATTCGCAAAACATTCGCATAAATTTTGGCGAATGCGAATAATGCAATGAATATGCGAATATTCGCGAATGCAAATGCGAATATTTGTTACATCACTAGTGCGAGCGCCGCGCTCGAATTCAATGTGCGAGTTCCGCTCGCATTCACATGTGCGAATCGCGCTCGCATTCACATGTGCGAGTCGCGCTCACATTCAAATGTGCGAGTCGCACTCGCATTCGATATTTTAAATTCATACATACATATATACAGGTACACTAATTCATTCACTGCAAATGTTAACTTTGTTAATCTTATATATTATATGGGATTACAAAGTTATTTATGCAGTTGGTGTATTTAGAAAAAGGGGACAGGAATTGCAAAATGTTTAGGTTTTTGCTTGATTTATACACTAAACACTAATTGTATTCTAAATTTGAAGCTTCTATGTCTACTAGAAGTGCCTTAAAGTTTTGATGATCGGTCAGTCAGTCAGTCAGTGAGTGACAAATTAAGAAACTTTGACTACTTTTAATTCTTAAACTACTGGTTCAAATTGAATGAAGTTTGAAATATACCATGTTTATGCAATGCCTGCTTGGTTACTGAATATACAGGCTTCTAGTTTAATCCACAACGAAGTTATAGGGGGTCGAAAATGGCCTGAACTGCTTCGAGAAAAGGATGGTACGGCCGTGCCGCTTTTTTTTGCTCGACTTGGCGGGGCACTGCCGTGCCCCCAGATAACAGATTTGTGCTACAAATGTAATAAATAAGATTTCTAAAAAAAACGTTTCAGTCAAGGCAGTAGGTACGTTAATTCGTTGTTGACCTGTACCTAACCGTGGCACTCGTTCATTATGGCCGAGCGACACCGAATGCATGTGCAACTCGTTTCGCAGTAGCGTTACGCATCTGCAACGCAGCTCCATGGGCTAGTTGGAGCCGCGTCACAGGCCGCAGGTATGACCTGACCCTTAGTACAATAAATTATTAAATAAAAAATAAAAAGAAACAAAGAAAAACGCTGCATTACCAATAAATTACTGAGAAGATGAAAACAAACTTCCAATCCAAACCAAGTTTCTTTAAGTAATTTCAAAGCCTTTTACTTACTTAAATAAAACTTTTAAGGGTCTAAATGGAAATAGATTTTGCAGCGGCCTAACACGACCGGTCAAGTTTACTTAATCTGAGTTTGTCTCTATAGGCGTCCCTTTCTTGGAACTCCAGTTTGACAGAAAAACCAATAATCAAACAAAAAATATTAACTTGATGCCTTTTATTCTAAAACCATAGTAAGTAAGTAATTTGTTGTTCGCCGCTGCAGCGGAGTGGAACGCGTCGCCGACGGAGCGGTTCGTGAGCCGCAGGGGCGCGGCGCGGCGCGTGGTGCTGGGCGGCGGCGGCGCGGCGGCGCGCGCGGCGCACGCGCTGCTGCAGGCCGTGCTGCGCCGCGGGCTGCGCTACTCCGAGCGCAGCGTCGAGCTGCGCGCCGACGCGCGCAACGCGCTCTGCGCGGTCATCGAACAGGCGAAGTAGGCGTCGCTCTCTTCCCCGTCATGCGGTAACGACACTAGATCTGCGCTGGCGACGTCGTCATTTTTTATTCAGTGACTTTGATTAAAATTTTCAAAGGCAATTTTTATAGTATAGATAAGGACACAGAATTAACTGTGTCATAAACTCATCATTCAAACAAAAATAGTGCAATATTCAAACACGTATATACTGATAGGTACTGTAGTCGCGGAATGCGCAAAAAACACATTGGAGAATTTTATTACATTCCACATGAACCATATAAATAACTGAAATAAGTAAGTAACCCTAATTTCTGGCGGCGCAGTCGGACAAAAAATGCGATGATGCCAGCGAACGAAGAAAATTAAACACATTAATGAAACATCGTACCGCGCTCTAGGCAAGCAGCTGCGCGCTGCAGGGTAGTCCAGCTTAATTTAATCTCCTACCAAGTACCTACTTACATAAGTGCCACGTACAGGGCTATAGAAAATTACACGGTGAACGTGGCGGCGGCGTGGCGCGGGAACGCGTCGTGCCGGCAGCAGGCCGACGCCGCGGGCTGCATGGCGAAGGCGCACTACGGGATGCTGGGCGCGTCGCTGCTGCTCATGGGGCCGGGCGCTGCGCCGGCCGCGCGCCGCCTGCTGCTGCGCCTGGCCGCCGCCGCGCCCGAGCACTGCCGCTCGTGGCCGCGGCTGCACGAGCGCGCCTGCCGCGCGCTGGCGCCCGCCGCGCACCGCCTGTCCGGGGAGCTGACGCCGCCCAGGTGCGTGGCGTGCCGAACGCGGCCAGCACACATCGCTCATGTGATGGCCGATACCTATATTGGAACCACGAGTAGTTTTAGCCAAACTAGTTTATTTAATGTTGATTCCCATAGATTATGTAGGTACCATTGCCTGTTGGATCTTGATGTTTTTTATTCCCCGCTTTTTAATGGGTCGGTGTGGTTATCTCAGTTACAATACCCTAATGTCAATTGATCACCAGATCACCATCTTTTCCAAAATATTGATTTTCCGATGCAGGGAACGTTAATCGTTGAGGAATCGGAATTCATTTTGTTTAAATGTCATACATATTAGGGCAAAATTTTTCTTATCCCAATATTATCTATAGCTATATCTAGATAAGTACATAAGTAGGATGGCAATATAATGTGGGACTTGTTAATAAATCGTGGTCGTATTTTTCATACTGAAGCGATTGGCCGAATTGCACGTGTTCTGTGTCGGGTCCGTGCGTCGCAGTGCTGGTCGCGCTGGAGGCGGGCGAGGACCCCGCGGCGACGCGGGCGCTGCTGCGCGAGCTGTGCGCGCGCTCGCGGCTGCTGCCGGACGCGCCCGCGCTGCGCCTCGCGGCGCTGCCCGACGACGAGCTGCGCCGCGCGCTGCGCCAGCACGACGAGACCTTCCTATTCGTCGACTACGACCTGTGGGGCGACGGGGCGGCCGACGAGCGCGTGTGGCCCGCGCCGGCGCTGCCGTGCGCCGGCCACGGCGCGGCGTGCGAGCGGCTCGACAGCACCGTGTCCCTGTTCGTGGCCGAGGCGGGTTACCTCAAGTCGCACGCGCCGCGCCTGTTCGACGTGCTGGCGCACTTTCAGCCCTCGGCCGCCACGCTGCGCCGAGTGCTGGCCAACGCGACCGAGCTGGGGCTCCAGGAGGCCGCGTGCGAGGCCGCCGGCCACATCCACCTAGACGTCCGCAGGTGGATGGAGTGCCGCGACTACGATTATTTTATTGTGTCCGTGCAGACATGCGGAAATATGAGCGACGAACTGGACAAAAACATCACAGATATCGCCTCGAAGTACTGGACTAGGGGCAACCGGACGATGACGATAAGGCTGGATGTCGCCGAAGCGGTAAGCTGCACGGATGTTGACAGCGCTCACGAGAAGTTTGTGCGTTCGGGGAGAGATTGGAAGTGGCCGAAGACGGCGGGCGCGGTGGTGATGGGCGCGGCGAGCGCGGGCCAGCTGCCGGCGGCGGCGGCGCAGCAGGGCTTGCCGCTGCTGCTCGGGGAGGCGCCGCCGGGCGGCGGCGCGATGCCGAGCGGCGTTTGCGCCGTGTCGCCCGACGCCGCGCGGCTGGCCGAGGCGCTGCGCTGGCTGCTGGCGCGCTGCCGCTGGCGGCGCGTGGCGCTGCTGCTGGAGGAGGGGCGGACTGGCGTGTAGGTGTAACATTCATTTTTCGCGACTGAACCCCGGCGATCTATGCAATTGTCGGCGGGGACAGACAATAAATACCCATCAAGCATACTTTGGCTAGGTATTGGGTACTATTATCTATTCTGTGGTATCGGTTTATCCCCGCCGGCAACGTTTTATAACATTTGAGACATATTTTAAAAGGCTTTAAAGGAGTCTAGTCTAGTCTACCTATATATTGCCCAATCTATTTTGGTTTATAGAGCCCATTTTTCTCTTTTTTTGTTATATTTTATATGCAGGCACGTTTTTTGTTGTTATTAATAACTAGCTTATGCCCTCGGCTTCGCCCGCGTGGCTCACAGAAAACAAATGTAATTTTTTTTAGAATCAAAAACTTAAAAGTGCTCTCCCTCCCTCTCATATTTTCACCGCCTGTTTCACCCCTTTGAAAGTTAAAAAGTTTCATATATGACACCGAGGGTAGTTGTACCCTTAAAATCAATAATGTAATGACCGTAAAGACAAAGCACATTGAAAAATTCGCAGGGTATGGTAGCGGTAATATGGCGAAACTATGTAGCAAACGCAAGGCACGGAATGCTGATGTTGCAGGTTCGAGTCCTGCCACTATCCTAATTTTTCTTTGTGTTGTCATTACATACCATTTTAATCCAATACTTCCTTACTGAATTTCACCCCCACTTCTCCCCCTTTAAATGTAAAAATCCAAAAATCTTGAAACACGTTATATTATAATCTATTTATGCTCAGTAACTCTAATTAAAATGTTCATTATTTTAACTTCAACCAACAAAGACTTTAATACAAAGTTAGACCCCCACCCTGTTTCCCCCCTTTAAAATAAAATTTCCAAAAATGCTTTCTTAGCGGATGCCTACGTTATAAAATAAACCTATATTCCAAATTTTAGCTTTCTTAATTCAATAGTTTCGGTTGAGCGATGTTGGCGCGTGGCAGACAGACAGAAGGGTAGACGGATGGCAATAGGGGTTTAGTAATAACACGTTACACATGTACGCTATTTTTACTTGAATACAAAAATTTTGTGAACGAACAACTCAAATACAAAATTTCATCCCCCCTTTTCACCCCCTTAAGGGTTGTAATACTAATCACACCCAATATACACGTTACGTTATAAACCTAAATAATAAATGTACTGATTTTTACTCTAAAAATTGAGGCCTTTTCATACACAACTTTATCCCCCGTTTCACCCCTTCAGGGGTGGAATAATTAAAAACACTGAGGCCCGTATAAGTTAATTTTTAACCGTTAGCCTTGTCGCGTATCGCTGGGTTTGCCTACTTAAGTCCCCCAGGGATCGGGAATATTAAAAGAAGAAGGCAAATTCTTTGCAACAAAAATTTAATAAGGCCACAGGCCAACTTAGACGGTAGAACAAAAAGGAAGTGGTTCGTGCCTAATAATACACTTAAGGGATCCGATTCGTTATTTTTT
This sequence comes from Ditula angustiorana, assembly GCA_963691745.1. Taxonomy (NCBI): domain Eukaryota; kingdom Metazoa; phylum Arthropoda; class Insecta; order Lepidoptera; family Tortricidae; genus Ditula; species Ditula angustiorana. Next base: position 18,551,213 of record OY829473.1, read on the forward strand.
CCTTAACAGTACTGTCCTGCCAGAAGCCGTAGGTAGAAGTCGGGCGTTGGTCCAGAGGTCGGGTAAATGCACCCGTAGTCGGTCCGACGTCGGATGTCCCGAAGCAGGACAGGAATGAAGCTGATTAGCCCTCAGTGCTAATCCGTACTTTGGACCCTGGAACGCGTCATTAAAAAGGGCGTTACACGCGATCCAGTGATTTCGGTGAGCAGCCACGGCAACAGCATATGAACAGTACTTACGTAGTTGTGCTGCCGTGGATGTTCACTATCAGAAACAGAGATTACAAAATGATCGAAACTAAATGATTGTGAAATGAAATGAACACTTTTATATTTTTTATGCAAATGCGAGGGTGCAAATTTAGTGAAATGAAATCATCATAAGCCGATTTCTAATAAGCAGTTAGCATTAGCAAGATAATGATTTTATGAAATGGCTGTGATGGTGATGATTTGGTGAACCACAAATTCCCAAGCATTATAATTGCACTTAAAACTATATCTAGCAACATAAAAGCAATAATGCACCACTTACCCAGTATGGGGTTGAATACTGCACAATTAACTAAGGATTAAACTATTTAGTAAATTTCGAGGAACGCTTAGTGACGAACACTGACTTCACGGTTACGAAATTTAAATCACGTAGCAGAGACCGCGAAGAAAAGTGACGTGCATTCGCCTCGAATGCAATACGGGGTGTGCGCGGCGCGCTGTCGCTAGGGAATGCGCCGGCGCAGCGCATCGATGGCCGTGACGTCACAGCAATAGTCTCGGTACAATAACTAGTTACTGTGAGCGCTAAGACGGCGCTTGCGAGGTAATAAAATGATGTCAACGTATTGATGAATTTAAATAGCTTCAATGTAGTTAGTAAGTTGTTTTCAATATGTAAATAGTGTACATTTAGGTATGTAAATAGTAGATTTAAGTAGGTAAGTTGTATTTTATTAAGCTAGATAAATAAGTAAAACTATATATGTACGTATAACGTTACATTACCCCCCGCGTCACGGAAAGGGTTTTGTTCTAAAAGAAAACCCGTACTCAAACTTTGCATTGTAATTAGCACTTAACTTTCATTCCATCATCTAACATTCAACCTAACATTCATCAACTTTTAAATAAGCAACTACAACATAGTCATGTTGTTGACGCGTCCTTTCATAGACAAGGCATCCGTGATATATGGCACAGACGACCAATGCTAACACAAGATGTAAGGAAAACAGTGGGATAAATATATCGTAACATAACACGTAACAATAATATAAACACTACTTGAGATTACTGACTAGCTTCAAATCTTTAATATGCCAAACTCCTATATTTTTACCAGTCATATCTTCTAAAACGTATACTAAGGGAGACCGTTTTTCAATAATGCGGCATTTTAGAAATTTTGGCGCTAGTTTTTTGGAAAAATATTTGTCTTTATCGCTTAAAACAAAAGTGCGTTTAAAGACATAATCGCCTACGTTAAACTCTGCTGGCTTCCTACGCAAGTTATAGTGCGCAGTGTTTTTTACATGTGCTTGCCATAATGAAGCCTGCACATCATCAAACACTGAAGAAAGGCAACCAAGGTTTTCGGCATATAAGTCTCTTGGCAGAAACAAAACTTCGTCACCTAAGTCTGCGTCTGTATAGTGTGATCCGCATAAGACAAGCTCTCTGCCGTAAACAAGAAAAGATGGTGTATATCCAGTGGCTTCGTTCACAGAATTGTTTATTGCAAACTGTACTTTGGGAATAAAGGTGTCCCAGGTTCTGTGATCGTTTTCGACAAACGTAGATAAGCATGTGACGATAGTTTTATTAAAACGTTCGACTAAATTTACTTGCGGCGTGTACCTAGGTGTAAAATACACGTTAGGTATTTTATATTTACTAAATAAAGCATTAGTTGTGGAACTTATGAAGTGACTGCCATTGTCTAGAAAAATGGTTTGTGGGACGCCATGAACGAGAAAGATGGAGTCCTCTAAAATTTTAACTACTAAATCTGAAGTTGCTCTGCGCAATGGAGAGATGTGACAGAATTTTGAGAAGCAGCAAGTTATGACGAGCATGTAACTATTCTGTTTACGTGTCACGGGAAGAGGACCAACAAAATCAATGGAGATCATCTGGAACGGTCTCGAACACTGCTTCGGACGACCCATGTGACACAAGGTAGTGTGATTTTGTGCCTTGTATGACAGACATACGGAACATGAGCCTACAAATTTGACAACATCTTGGTGCATAGCAGGCCAGTAATAACTTAATGCTAAGCGCCTATAAGTTTTAAAAATGCCAAGATGTCCTGCCGTAGGCTCTGAGTGGTTTTCTTCTATGACCTTTTTACGAAGATCACTAGGAACAACTTCCTTCCACGCAAACTCCGAACTAAGTTGTGATTTAACTTTACTAAGCCGAAATAAAGAATTGTTTTTAATTAAGAAATTTGGAAAATTACTAGGTGTGTTAAGACAACCGTTATAAATCTTTTTATACCAGTCATCGTTTGTATCTAAGATAGAGTTGGAAAGATCGATAGCCGAAACAGGGACCGCACGAGAGAGAGCATCAGGGATGACATCAGTTCGGTTCGCGCGGTCGCAGCTATCGGTTGTGACGTTCCGTTAGAAACTTCGTTACGCTGCGATCGTAATCTAAATTGTACAGACAAAGCATTGATTGAACGAGATATTTTGCTTCGGAAACATCTGAATTCATAACATCATGAACTGTAAAATATGCAGTGAACCTGTTACGGACGTCGTTGCGTGCGGTGGATGCCGTGGTAGTTTTCACTTTGCCTGCATCGGCGTGCAAGAAACCTCTTATCGAAAGATGAATGCCGACAGAAAAGCTGCCATACGCTGCCTGCAGTGTCGCGCGGGTCCAGCAGATAACTCCCAAGGAATAACTGCAGTGTTGGAGGAAGTCAGGGCTCTAAGGACTGAGTTCGGTCACGTAAAAACTCAAGTAAATAGCATATTGTCTTCGATAGAAGCAATAAACACAAAATGGAATGAAATGGAGACCAGGTTTTCTGATTTGGAAGACCGAATCATAACCATGGAGGCCAAGGTGACGGTCATACCAAGGTTGGAAACGGAACTCGAGTTAGTTAAGGAGAAATTGTCTAACCTACAAAATGAGAACAATGTTAGAGATCAATTCGCTAGGCTTAACAACCTGGAGATTTCTGGTGTGCCATTGGTGAAGGGCGAGAATCTTGTAACCATCCTTAGCTCTATTTGCAATAAAGTAGGCATCAACATTGAGATTGATCAAGCAGTGGGCTCCATCCACCGCGTGCGCCGTTTTGTCAAGTCGCATGGCGAGAATGGTGGTAGCCCGAGCAGCGGTTCCGACAGCGCCGGCGAAAACCCGGACGCCCATGACGTCGATGATAGCCAGGGCACTGTGGATGTCCCGAGCGCTGGCGACAGCCCGAGTGCCGGCGTCTCTAGCATCGGTCAACGGCCACCCGCCATTATCGTTAAATTTACAAGGCGTTTTTATAAGGACCAGATTTTGGCAGCAGTGCGCGCACGTAGAGGTCTATCGAGCGCCGACATCGGCCTGGCCGGTCCGGCCGTCAGCCTGTTCATCAACGACCATCTCACACCCACCAATAAACTTCTTCTAAAACGTACCCGCCAACTCAAGGTCGATCTACAGTACACATTTGTTTGGACCCGGGACTGCAAGATTTTTATTCGTAAAAACGAGACCTCTAAAATATATCACATAAAAAAAGACTCTGATTTGGCAAGGCTGAAGTGACTGGAATGCATATTCCATACTGTGTTTATAAGGATTAACTTGTTATCATTGTGTCATTCTCTGTTTCTGCTAACGACTGCTAACACGATCAGTTACGAGTTTACAAACTGCACTTATTTGTCTACCTACTATGAAAAACAATCAATATCTACAACTAAAAATAATCAAATATTCAAAAGTATGCATACACGTTTACACACATTCCATTGTTTGTGGACAAGTTATTATTCGCCTGCAACGTTCCCCATGCATTATCTTATCTTTAAATTATACACGAAAAATACGAGTACAATCATTTTATTTAATGGCTTCTAAGACATTTAATGTTTACTATCAAAACGTCCGGGGGCTGCGTACTAAATCACACGGCTTTCTGTCTAATGTCGCGACAACAGACTATGATCTAATATGTTTATCTGAAAGTTGGTTAAACTCAGGCTTTTATGACAGGGAATATTTCGACGACAGGTACGTTGTTTACAGATGCGACCGATCCGAGACTGATAGTGGGGCGAAGCGAGGCGGCGGTGTTGTCGTGGCGGCGAGGCGCTCGCTACTGGCTTTGCGCCGGGACTGGCCCTGCCCTGCGCCCGCGCATGCCGAGTGTCTCTGGGTTTCGATTCCGCTTAGTAATGTAAACAATAAATCGCATCGTAGCTTTTTAAATATTGCCTGTGTATATATTCCGCACAGTCCTCATCATAAGGAAACCATCGATTCATTCTTTGATATAACCGCTCAACTAATAGTTGATCACCCTAGCGACACGTTTTTGATTACCGGTGATTTTAATATCTCACATGGCGAATGGACGCTTACCAACAAAGGCGACTTACTTTTAAACCCCAGTAATAATCATCTCATACATTGTTTGAGCGATTTCTTATCCGTTAGTAATATAAAACAATTTAATAATTCCTTAAATATAAACAAACGTATTTTAGATTTAATCTTTTGTAGTAGTGACTGCCTAGTAACAAGGTGCGATTTCCCGCTCACTCTAGAAGATGTGCATCACAATGCGTTGTTAATTGATCTAAAATTAATTTATACAGCACCAATGAAAGCATGTGGTAGCGTTCTTTATAGATTTCATGCAGCTGACTTTGATGGTTTAAATAAGGATTTGGCCATTGACTGGGATCTGTTTTTTCTTAACCTGGGCCTGGAGGATTGCGTTTCAAAATTTTATAATTTACTTCACAAACTGATTGATAAGCACGTACCCTGTCACATATCACGATCATCGACTTCGACTCCTCTTTGGCATAGCAAGTCCTTAAGGAAAATACTTAAAGAAAAAAGAAAATATCATAAACTTTGGAAACTTTATGGTAACCCATTAGACTATGAGAGTTTTAAAATATTAAGGAAAAGAGCAGTGAAAGTCGAAATCGAATGTTTTAATAGTTATATAAATTTCTCTGAAAATAAAATAAAGACGAATCCTAAGTTTTTCTGGAAATTCGTCAAGACAACGCTATCAAGTAAGGGAATACCTCAAAACATGCATTATAAAGATATTTCTGTCTCGGACGGAGCAGGCACCTGTAAATTGTTTAGTGACCATTTCCAGTCCGTTTTTGAAAAATGTGATCAGCCTCCTCTGCAAATAAATTATTTAACACCACCAGCAAATGCCGTATTTGATATTAGTTCTATAGAGATAAATCAGGAAATGGTTCTAAAATACCTGAAATCGGTCGATGTTAATAAGGGTACCGGCCCTGATAAAATTCACCCCTTATTTATCAATAAATGTGCCGGTACTCTGGTATCACCGATCACGATTATTTTTTTAAAATCTATTAGTGAGGGTCATTTCCCTAACATCTGGAAAAAAGCATGGATTACACCAATTCCTAAGGGCCCCATTAGTCATGATATTGAAAAATACCGGCCCATATCCAAGCTTTGTCAATTTGGAAAAATTTTGGAAAAAATTGTAACCGATCAACTATCATGTGCCGTCCGACGCCACATTTATCCTAACCAACATGGTTTCTATAAGGGGAGAAGTGTGGAGAGTAACCTTTTATTATTTGGTGAAGTGGTCCGAGATGCTATGGATAATAACTCGCAGGTAGACGTTGTATACACGGATTTTGCCAAAGCATTTGATAAAATCTCTTTTAATACTTTATTACTTAAGCTTTGGAGTCTCGGTGTTCATGGGGATCTTTTTCGCTGGATTAAGTCCTATGTTGAAAAACGGTCGCAGGCTGTTGTACTAGGTGGGCACTCATCTAGTTATAAAGAGGCTTACTCAGGGGTGCCACAAGGTTCCCATCTCGGACCATTATTGTTTATTCTTTATATAAATGACATTACCAATAATTTAGGTAACTCAGGCGCCTTACTTTATGCGGACGATACAAAAATATTCAGAGTTGTTAAAAACTTCTCTGATTGTGAGCTGTTGCAGACAGATTTAACCAACTTTGAGAGGTATTGTAGTCAGAATAGCTTGTTTCTGAATGCTAAAAAGTGTTCAGTGATAACATTCACAAGGAAAAAGAACCCGATTATTCATGACTATAAACTATGTGGCAATAAATTACATAGGGTCCACGAAATACGTGATTTGGGGGTGATTATGGACTCCAAATTTACTTTTAATCCTCACATTGACCACATTGTGAAGAAAGCATATAGGCAGCTTGGTTTTATTCTCCGTGTAGGCAAGCCATTTAAGCAACCTGCCACGTATAGATTACTATTTAATAGTTACGTACGAAGCCGATTAGAGTTTGCATCAGTTGTGTGGAACCCTTATTATCAAGTACATAAAGATCGAATTGAAAAGGTTCAAAAAAAGTTCGTAAAGGCACTTGAATTTAGAACAGGGCGACAATATGTCGATTATATGTCATCAGTTAAGCACCACAACATCCAGCCTCTAACCATCAGACGCTCCTGTACCGATATATTTACGCTGTTTAAAATACTGAATAACCTAATAGATGCCCCTGAACTTCTAAATAATGTGAACATTCGCGTCCCCCGTAGAATTGAGCGCAATTGCCGCAACAAAGCGTTGTTCGGCGTTAGGAAATATAGAACCAGGCATGCGCAATTCTCGTACCTCAGACGTGTATGCAAACAATATAATGACAGCTGCATGAGTGCAGATTTGTTCAGCAGCTCGTTGGCAGAATTCAAAGAAGATATCAGAACTTTATTAAAGTAAAAAAAAGTCTTAAATTTAGTTGTAAATATGTATACACTTTTTCTTTTGTTTTGTTGAATTGTTCCAAAGCTTAAATCCTTGACTGTGTAATGTTAACTGTAACGGACAGCAAGACCTAAGCCGACTGACTTAGGGATAACATTGATTGTACTTAGATTAAGTTGAAAATTAATAAATAAATCCTTAAATCCTAATTATATGAGGCCAATGAGGGCCATATACGAAGGAGGACCGCGGGACGATCCGAACCTTGTAAATTATTACCCGCGGTCCTCGGAAAACAGATCGCAGAGGCGATTTAGATGTAAAAAATTAGATTCTTATTGGAAAATGTACATAAAAATTAGCATAATCACGTTTTAGGAATAAGAATGAAGGTAAAGAGGCGCAGCTTAAAACAGCCAGAACGAATAGCGTGGCTATTCCACTAAGAATGAACCCGGCTCGCCCTCTAGATCTTGCTAAATAAAGCAAAATATGCGAAAATGATAAAGAAAAGATCCAACAATTTAGTCGGAAACCCACCCCGAACCGACCAATGGGAGCGGCTACATTTTTGGATTTTAGGCCAATCAGAGGCCCCGACGGATCACACTTGACCGAAAACCGAACGAAAAAGTCGGCCTCTGATTGGCCGGGACACTCGATCCGCGGCGCTACACCCGCTAGGCCAGCCCAGTAAAATGGGAATATAAACGGGCCAGGCCAGCAATCGAGGTCAGCGGTGTCAGAGCAGCGGATCCAGCGAACCAGCCTAGAACAAGAACCAGGAAAAGGAGTCAATAAAAGAAGAACACCAATACAGTCCATTGTTTTAATTCGAACGAGCCGAGCCGTCGAAGTCGACCTCCCTGTCCGACGCCCGTCCCGGACAGAGTCTTGGTCCTTCGAACCGGATCATCCGGACGCCGCTGATCCGGATCAAGTGGACTACGTCATCATGGTCATCACACGTTCCCACGGCGACCGGGAGGAGGAGCAACGGCCTGCGAACCCGAACCAGCAAGTCACCGCCGCCGACCGAGCCGCCGCCGCCGAACGGACCGCGAACATAGCGCGCCCGAGCGCTGCCGAACCGAACCCCGCCCGGGTAACCCATGCCGGCATGGACCCAGAGGAGCGGGCTGACGATCAGTGGCAGAGGCAACTCGACCGTATCGTCAATCGCGATCTCGTCTCACCCGCAATCGCGCCGACGCGGGCGGTGACTAGAGCCGCGCCCCGCGAGATCGACCGCGGCACCGGCGCGCCGCGTCGCGACGTGTACTTCCCGCCGATTATGCGGGCAGACGGAGTGCCCCCCCCGCCCTTTGGGCACGGCCTCGGCGAACCTACGGAGCACATCGACGCGATCACGCAGGAGGAACCGGCAACCGAGCGCTCTGATTGGGCCGCGCTTATGGAACAGGAGCGGCCAGTAAGAGCGTCCGTGGCCTTTGAAGTCGACGTGCGCACCATTCAGCCTGCAGTGTATGCTGACCAGAGAAGATCACCGGCCCTATCGAGGTGTTCGAACAACACCATCTCTAGGATCCGTCTCGCGGAACGAGAGGCGGAGGAGGAGCTGCTGAAAATCCAGAAACAAGAATTGGAGCTTTCAAAGGCGCTGGTGAAGAACAAGCTGGCCAGGCAGATTGAAACAATTGAAGCAGAAGGCTCTCAGGCTGGGAGCATTATTGCACCGCATCACAAGCTAGAGCAAGACAGACGCATCAGCGATTGGTTCCAGAAGTGCCCTGACGACGCCGCCGAGAACAGACGTCGCGGCGCTCAAGACAAACCGGAACCTCAAGCCGACGCGAAGCGGAAGGATGAACTCCCGCAAACTGAACGCAAGGGCAGGGCCCGTTCGCCGACGACGCCCACCCGCGACCGCAGCGCAACCGGATACCGCGGGATTGAAAAATTAGCGGAAACATTGGAACGAATGACGCGACTGCGGCCGCCGCCGAGGCAGGTGTACGAGCTACCAACGTTCAGCGGAGCTGCGAGTGAATGGCTACCGTTCCAGGCGGCTTACAAGGACTCTACGAAGGCCTACAACTTCTCACCTACGGAGAACGTAGCACGTCTACGAACTTGTCTACGAGGCGTCGCCCGAGAATCCGTCGCGGCCCTGTTGCACACTGCTGCGGATCCGGACCAGATTATGCGGACGCTGCGTCAGTGCTACGGACGACCTGAGGTCATCGTGGACAAGGCGCTGGATGATCTCAAGAAGCTGCCGCGCCTGGGAACATCGGCTGCTGAATTGAACGCGTTCGCAGTCAAGCTACAGAACATAGTCTGCGTGCTTTCTACGGTGGATCATCGGGGATATCTGTACAACCCGTTGCTGGCCCGAGAAGCACTGGACAAGATGAGCCCGCATCTACGCTCTCGTTTCTGCGACTACGCATCGGAACAAACCGCCGCTGTCGAACCAGAGATCTGCGTGCTCTCGAAATTCATGATGCGCGAGGCGGATCGAGCCCTGCGCTACACTTTCGCTTCAGGCGGAGCGGCGATGACGTCATTGGGAACCCCGTCGCCGGTCAAGAGGGAAAGCCTGAAGCCCCGAGCCCCCACGAAATGGGGAACGCCGCGGCCTGTCTACGCCGCCGCTACGAACGCCGAACACAAAGGACAATGCCTATGCTGCGGGGGCGACCATGACGTCCCTAAGTGTGGGAGAATGCGCCAAATGAACGTGGACCGACGCTGGGAGTGGGCCAAACAGAACAGGGTCTGCTTCAAGTGCATGAACAAGCAGCACCGGCGCGAGAACTGCCGCGCCCGACTGTGCGGGATCGACGATTGCCGCCACCCGCATCACCCGCTGCTGCACGCGAACCGTGCGGCTACAACGCTGCAGTCCCACCCGGGGCGGGAACCGCCTCAAGGGACGGCGCCGATCCAAGCGCCGCGCCCAGCTACGCCGCCCTCACCTGAACCCGCGCCAGCCGCGGAAAAGGAGTACGTCACTACTGCTCGAACCAGCAAGACCAGTGACCGAGTATGGCTGAAGATGTGCCCAATAAGGGTGAAGGGACCGAACGGTCACGTGGATACCTACGCGTTACTGGACGATGGATCTACGGTGACGATGATCGACGAGGACCTCGCCCGGACGATTGGAGCCGTGGGCCCCAACGCGCCTATGCAAGTCCGCGGAATCAGCGCCGTCAAGGAGCAACCGAACAGTCGGCGCGTGAACATAGTCGTCCAAGGACAAGGCGGAGCCCATACAATCGCCGCTCGAACAGTCGAGGATCTCCGGCTGCACACTCAACAGCTGGGGCAAAGCGTTACGAAGTATAAGCACCTGCGCGACCTGAAGGAGGCGTGCTACGACGCTGCTACGCCGCGACTGCTGATCGGGACGGACAACTGGCCACTTATGCTCGCCCAGGAAGCGAAAACGGGCAAGCGGTCAGAACCGGCGGCAGTCAAAACCGAACTAGGCTGGGTGATCTTCGGGACAGTACCCAGAGCCTTGACACGGAACGATCAAGACGAGGTCACGCATTATGCATACAACGTGCGTGACGACGACATCGAGAAGCTGGTGAAACGACACTTCGAGATCGACGCGCTGGGGGTATCGCTGGCTACGAAGCAACGGCCGGCGGACGAACGAGCCCAGCAGATCTTCAACGACACCGTCGAGTTCCGCGGAGACCACTACGAGGTGGGGCTGCCGTGGAGGAGCGACGCCGCCGTAGTACCTGCGAGCTACGCGACGGCGCTACAACGCCTACGAGGCGTAGAACGAAAAATGAAGGATGCCGTCTACGCCCGCGAGTATGGGGCGCAGGTAGAAAACCTGATTGATAAGGGTTACGCTGAACCGATCCAGGGCGAAGAAGTATCGAACCCGCGAGCCTGGGTCTTGCCGCATTTTGCTGTGAGGAACATCAATAAGCCGGGCAAGATTCGGCTTGTGTTTGACGCCGCCAGCAAGAGCCAGGGAAAATGCCTGAACGATTTTCTCTTGGAGGGCCCGGACTTACTTCAGTCGCTTCCGGGCATCCTCTACCGCTTCCGGGAGGGCCAGTATGCAGTGACGGCGGATATCCAGGAGATGTTCCTGAGAATCAGAATACGGCCCGCCGATCGACCCTCACAAATGTTCCTGTGGAGGAAGCCGGAGGAGGCGGGGCCACCGAGACTCTACAAAATGAACTCGATGATCTTCGGAGCGTCAAGTTCGCCTTTCCTGGCCCACAGCGTGCGGAACCACAACGCGCACCGCAATGCGAACGAGTATCCGGAGGCGCTTGATCCCATCACGAAGAACCACTACATGGACGATTACGTGGACAGCTACGCGACCGAAGAGGAGACCGTTCGAGTAGCTACGGCGGTAGCGACAGTGCACCGAAGAGCTGGCTTCCATCTACGAAGCTGGGCAACCAACAGCGAGCGCCTCAAGGAACGTATTGAGCCGGCGCTACGCGTGGACGGATCCGCGCCGCTGGGCCCAGACGACGGACCGAAGATACTGGGCTTGATGTGGAGCCCAGAGATGGACGCACTCGGCTTCAACACAGCCATGAACCGGGTGCCGCGAGAAGTACGCGAGAGACTGCGCGCACCAACGAAAAGGGAGGCACTCAGCGCCGTGATGTCCATATACGACCCGCTAGGATTGCTATCACCATACACGATCACAGCGAAGATAATCCTACAGAATACGTGGCGAAAACAAGTACGCTGGGATGCACCGCTAGACGAAGAGGACGGCGTGGAATTCGAGAAATGGACACAGGGTCTACGCGCCGTAGCGGCTCTACGCCTGCCCCGGAGCTACGATACGGGGGGAGCGGCTCGCAGTCTACACATATTCGTAGACGGCAGCTCCAGCGCATACGCCGTAGCAGCCTACCTACGCTCTACGCACTCGGACGGAGCGGTGTCCACAGCGCTCGTGGCCGGGAAGGCAAGGGTTGCACCTCTCAAGACGCAGAGCATTCCGCGACTGGAGTTACAAGCTGCCGTCATCGGAGCCCGGATGGCGGACAGCATCAAGAAGGAACACAGAATAAACATCGGGGAAACCGTGTTTTGGACCGACGCCAGGACCGTCCTCCACTGGATAAGGAACGATGCGAGACGATACACGCCTTTCGTAGCGCATAGGCTGGGCGAAATCAGCGAACTGACGGAACCGCACCAGTGGAGATGGGTGCCGACGAAAGAGAATCCCGCCGACGACGCTACGCGCGCCGACGGAGCCAGGAGAGTGAACGAGGCAGACAGATGGTTCACCGGGCCGGCCTTCCTACAATTAGGCGAGGAGCAGTGGCCGCAGGAGCCGCCCGGTGAAGAACCGGAGGAGATGGAAACGTGCGGGCATGTGAAGAGTGCTGAAGAGAGGGATGGCTTCGCGCACCTTCCAAAGATGGAGCGATTTTCCAGTTACGAACGGCTCATCCGGACGACCGCACGGGTGCTACAATTCATCAACAAATGTCGAAAGATCCCGACGGAACTTACATTGGAACTTATACGGCGGGCGGAACATCTATGGCAAGTTAAGTGTCAGGCTGATGACTTTGCCGAAGAGCTAAAGTTACTCCGGAACGGGGGGAGGCTGACGAAAAAGAGCAGCCTTTTCAGCCTGGACCCGGAGATCGAGGACGGACTCCTGAAAATGCGGGGACGCATCAGTGCCGCACCCGTGCGCGGGTTGATAAAAAAACCGGCGATTTTGAACGGGAGGCATCCATTTGTGCGCTTGATCATCGCGAAGGCGCACCATGACGCCGCCCACGCATCAAATGAACGCGTGGTGAACGATCTACGACAACGATTTTGGATATTGCATCTACGACCGACGGTGCGTGCGGTGGCGCGCGCCTGCCCGACGTGTATCCTGCGACGTGCGAGCCCGCGACCGCCGGCCATGGGCGACCTCCCGCTGGCCCGCATCGAACCCCACTGCAGAGCATTCACTAATTGCGGCGTGGATTACTTCGGGCCGCTAACGGTGACCATCGGGCGGCGGCACGAGAAGCGCTGGGTCGCGCTTTTCACGTGCCTGACGACACGCGCCGTCCATCTGGAGCTGGCTGCCAGTCTGACGACGGACTCTGCCATAATGGCCCTACGTCGGATGGCAGCACGCCGCGGTTGGCCGCGGCTGATATATAGCGATAACGGAACAAATTTCCGTGGAGCCGACGCCGAGCTACGAGCCGCCTACGCGGAGTGGCTACCCGCGCTACGCGACTACGCGCTGCAACACCGCACGGAGTGGCGGTTCATTCCGCCCGGAGCGCCGAACCAAGGAGGGGCGTGGGAGCGCTTGGTGCGATCAGTAAAGACAGCGCTGGCCGCCACGCTATTCACCAAGTCGCCCAAGGAGGAGGTGCTGCACACCCTGCTGGCGGAGGCGGAGCAGACGGTGAACTCCCGGCCACTGACTCATGTATCGGTGGATCCGCGCGACGACGAGGCGCTAACCCCGAATCATTTTTTGCTCGGAGGTCCCTCAGGAGCCCCCCTCACCGGCCCCTGCGACGAGGCCGACCGACGGACGTGGCGCGCCAGCCAGGCGCTGGCGGATAGTTTTTGGGCCCGCTGGATACGAGAGTACCTCCCGACGCTCGCGCCCCGTCAATCGCCGAGCGGGGGCGAACGACCCATTGAAGTCGGCGACTTGGTGGTGGTTGTCGACGCAACGCTGCCTCGAAATGTGTGGCCGCGAGGGATCGTGGAGGCGACCTACCCGGGACCGGATGGCGGCGTGCGGAGCGCAGATGTCAGAACGAAAGGAGGAGTTTTCCGGCGCCCGACGACCAGGCTTGCTGTCCTACGAGGCAAGGAAGAGGCCTCCCCTGCGGATGTCGGCCGGGGGGAGAGTGTAACGGACAGCAAGACCTAAGCCGACTGACTTAGGGATAACATTGATTGTACTTAGATTAAGTTGAAAATTAATAAATAAATCCTTAAATCCTAATTATATGAGGCCAATGAGGGCCATATACGAAGGAGGACCGCGGGACGATCCGAACCTTGTAAATTATTACCCGCGGTCCTCGGAAAACAGATCGCAGAGGCGATTTAGATGTAAAAAATTAGATTCTTATTGGAAAATGTACATAAAAATTAGCATAATCACGTTTTAGGAATAAGAATGAAGGTAAAGAGGCGCAGCTTAAAACAGCCAGAACGAATAGCGTGGCTATTCCACTAAGAATGAACCCGGCTCGCCCTCTAGATCTTGCTAAATAAAGCAAAATATGCGAAAATGATAAAGAAAAGATCCAACAATTTAGTCGGAAACCCACCCCGAACCGACCAATGGGAGCGGCTACATTTTTGGATTTTAGGCCAATCAGAGGCCCCGACGGATCACACTTGACCGAAAACCGAACGAAAAAGTCGGCCTCTGATTGGCCGGGACACTCGATCCGCGGCGCTACACCCGCTAGGCCAGCCCAGTAAAATGGGAATATAAACGGGCCAGGCCAGCAATCGAGGTCAGCGGTGTCAGAGCAGCGGATCCAGCGAACCAGCCTAGAACAAGAACCAGGAAAAGGAGTCAATAAAAGAAGAACACCAATACAGTCCATTGTTTTAATTCGAACGAGCCGAGCCGTCGAAGTCGACCTCCCTGTCCGACGCCCGTCCCGGACATTAACTGTACACTTAAAATACTCTTATAGGAAACTATAGGTCTATTTATATATAACTGATCACTAGCTTTAGCTAACATAACATATTATTATGTATGACTGTTTGTTTCTAAATAAAGTAAAAAAAAAAAAAAAAAAATGACGTTGTCAACACCACGACGATGTTTAATTTCAAAATTAAATGAAGACAAACGAACTCCCCAGCGTGCCAATCTCCCTGTCGGATTATTTAATGACAAAAACCATTTTAGCGCAGAATGGTCAGTATACACCGTAAACGTCTGCCCATTTTCGAGATAACATCGCCAGTGCTCGAGAGCAGTCAACACAGCAAGGGTCTCTCGTTCTGTGATGCTGTAATTTTTCTCGGCACTGGTGAGGGATCGACTCATGTAGGCGATAGGGTGTTCCTTTCCATCTAGAGTCTGCGTCAGCATCGCACCTACTCCGTAATTGCTTGCGTCCGTATGCACTTCAAATGGCATAGAGTAAACCGGACAAGAAAGAACTGGCGCGGTAATCAAAGATTCTTTTAAAGCATTAAAAGCCGCGTCAGCCTCCGGTGACCACTTAAAGGGAGGGGACTTTTTGCCGTTTGAAGTTAATTTGTTCAGCGGACCAGCTACCGTACTGAAATTTGGCACAAAACGTCGGTACCACGTAGCAGTACCGAGAAAGCGTTTTAGTTCCTTTCTGCTAGAGGGCGTAGGAAAATTGATTATGGCCTCGACTTTTTCGGGGTCCGTGCGTAAACCACGAGCGTCAACCACGTAACCAAGATACTTAAGTTGGCTTCGAAAGAACTTACACTTCTCAAAATTTACCGTTAGATTAGCTTGCCTTAGTTTGTCCAAAACAGTTAATAGACGTGAGACATGTTCTTCAAATGTTGAACTAATTATAATTATATCGTCAAGATACGCAAATGTCTTGAACTCCATGTCTCCAAAGAGCAAATCTACTAATCGTTGCTGCGTAGCGGGTGCGTTAGTCAGCCCGAATGCAGTTGTTTTAAATCGCAACGTGCCTCTACCCGGTATATAAAAAGCTGTCTTATCGCGATCTTCAGGTGTAATAGGGATTTGCCAGAACGCTTTGGATAAATCGACGCTCGATAGGTATTTGGCGTCGCGAAGGTTATCCAAAATTTCTGCCACGTACGGCAAATTATATGCATCGCGCTTAGTTACTGCGTTCAACTTACGACTATCGAGACAAAACCTTGGTTGCCCGTTCTTCTTATTAACAATGAGAACAGGGGAAGACCACGCACTCTCGCAATGTTCGACCACGTCAAGAGACAGCATTTCGTCAACCTGCTCCAACAATATGCGTTGTTTCTCTGGCGACATTCTATAATAACGCTGTCTGATAGGTTGGGCATCTCCAGTGTCTATAGCATGCGAAATGAGATTGGTTCTACCCAAACCCTTTACGTCAGTAGAAATAGATTTAAATTGTGCAATAACATTGTCTGCAATGGCTTTCTGAGAATCAACGAGGTTATCGTAAGAGTGAATGAATATATCATTAGTGTTCACTTTTACCTCTGCCAAGGAGTTGGTCGAAATAGTGATGCTACCTAAATATTTGGGACAAATTTGAAAAGCGCGCCAAAAGTCAATGCCTAAAATTATTGAGGTTTCAACTTCAGGAGCAACATAAGCTTTTATAATATGAAACTGGTTTTCAAATGATACTGGCAAATTAACATAACCTATGGTTTTTAAATTGTGACCACCAGCTGCTACCATATTTATGTGGTCATCCTGGTGTAGAGTGCAATCCAATAAATGTTTATGACTATTATTGCCTAAAATTGATACTGCAGCACCAGAATCAAGTAAACCACAGGCGTCAGTTTTATTAATCTTAATATTAACATAGGGTCTAGGATCAGTCAAGGGTTTCGATTGCAGAATTGTAGATATTTTATAAGTAGAAGTAAATGTTCTAATGAATGCAAGCCAAGTTTCCCAATCTTGCTTGTCGAATTTACTACAATTCTGCGGAACTAGTTTTTTGGTTTTTTATTACAAACTGGGCAATCCGGTGTCTTTACATCCTTCATACCACATTTAAAGCAAATTACGTCGCGTTTGGCCTGGCATTGCCGAATGTGATGTGAATTATCACGACATCTAGGGCAGTACGGTTGGTTTTTTGTAACGTCAACCGCATGTATATAGTTTTGCTGTGTATTTTTATTTTGATTGTATTGTTTGAAGTTTTGCTGTTGATTTTTATTGTGAGTATTTACATTATAATTTTGATTATTAGAATAATATCCTTTATTGTAATTTTTATTGTAAGTGTAGTTTTGTTTATTATAGTTGTTAGTGGCGTTAGTGTTGTTTGATTTATTTAAATTTTTATTACTGTTGTTGTATGCAAATTCAGGAGCAAGAGTATCTGATGTGGGTCTAGGTGGTTCTTGAAATTGCGAAAGACGTGCTTGGATAGCCTCATAGTTACGACATAACGTACGTAAGGAGTCTATCGTCGATATTTGAGCAGCTGAAGCTAACGTGCTAGCATAGCACGGCCTTATATTGTGAAGGAGTATTTCGAGCTGTTCTTCCTCTGAAATACTTTTGGATAATCGCGAGAACATTCCACTCATGATCGAGAGATAAATGGTAATATTTTCGCGTTCTCCCTGCGTACGAGAACTAATTTCAGCCTTAAGCCTATAATCGTAGTCCGTCTGGTCGAAATCCTCCTTCAGCTTAGCAGATAAATCTGACCAACATCCTACACCGTCCCTAACAGACCGGTACCAGTGTAATGCGTCGTCTTGAAAAATTTCTGTAGCGAAACTTAAAATTTTATGTGAGGGTACATTACGAGCTTCTATAAATTCATCAACACGCTGTATAAAGGAGCGCACGCAAGTTTTGCCGTTGAATTTTAATTTTGCTAGATCAGCTGCGCCCCGATCACAAGTAACGGAAATTAAGTTTTGAACGTCTGGCATAACTGGCCGCGACTCACTAGTAGAACCAGCATCTATGCTAGAAGAAGTACTAGGAGCGGGTCTTTTAGCTTGAAGAGCTACTAGTCTCTGAGCCAATAGCTTGTGTCCTTTGACCACATCGTCATATTCTTTTTTTACGTCGTCACTACACGTTAACCTCGCAATACGATTGTCCAGATGGTTTAACATATTTTGTGTTCTCATAATAGTAGGTACATTAGGATCTGGTAAATCTAGATTAGACTGAATTTTAGTGAGAACCTCTAAGCAACCTTTAAGATCCTGCCTTATATCAAGCGGAGACTCCAATATGTGTTCGGATGGGTATTCTGGTGCTAACTTTACTATCTGTTTGCGTAACTCCTCAACAGAAGACGCAGCAGTGACTCCTCTAATTCGAACCTCATATTCGAGTTCCGACTTCTGCAGCGAAAGATACTTAATAGGCAGCATATTAAAAAAATAACCAACTGGATAAGTGGTGACGAACTGGAGCAACTACCCTAATAAAAAAAACCGTTCTCCGTTCTGTTACAAAGTTGTCTACTAAAATGAACGTTTGGTTTTATATTATTAGTAAAAATTAAAAAACAAATTAGTAGCAACAAAAAAATAAAAATATGCTACCAATGTGTACCATAAATGCAGTAAAACAATGTTTTGCACCAAAAAAATACAAGTATTATTAGTTGTACGAGATTAAACAAAGCGCTAGAAGTTTCCAGAGAAATTAAGAGCGTATCTCGTAAAAGTTTTTTTTTAATAAATATGTAGGTAGCTCAACATTTACAATAATTTTAGATTTTAGAATCTTGTACTTTAATAGTTAGATTTATATTTACTAGGTACACTTTAGCAGCCGAAAAACCAAAAACTGTGAAAAAAAACGTTTCACAAAAAAAATAAGCCACAAACACACACTAACTACAAAAAAAAGGAAAAAATCGGAATCAGATTTGTGTATTAGAACCACGGTTAGGGGCGCCAATGTCGCGTATCGCTGGGTTTGCCTACTTAAGTCCCCCAGGGATCGGGAATATTAAAAGAAGAAGGCAAATTCTTTGCAACAAAAATTTAATAAGGCCACAGGCCAACTTAGACGGTAGAACAAAAAGGAAGTGGTTCGTGCCTAATAATACACTTAAGGGATCCGATTCGTTATTTTTTCCTTAACAGTACTGTCCTGCCAGAAGCCGTAGGTAGAAGTCGGGCGTTGGTCCAGAGGTCGGGTAAATGCACCCGTAGTCGGTCCGACGTCGGATGTCCCGAAGCAGGACAGGAATGAAGCTGATTAGCCCTCAGTGCTAATCCGTACTTTGGACCCTGGAACGCGTCATTAAAAAGGGCGTTACACGCGATCCAGTGATTTCGGTGAGCAGCCACGGCAACAGCATATGAACAGTACTTACGTAGTTGTGCTGCCGTGGATGTTCACTATCAGAAACAGAGATTACAAAATGATCGAAACTAAATGATTGTGAAATGAAATGAACACTTTTATATTTTTTATGCAAATGCGAGGGTGCAAATTTAGTGAAATGAAATCATCATAAGCCGATTTCTAATAAGCAGTTAGCATTAGCAAGATAATGATTTTATGAAATGGCTGTGATGGTGATGATTTGGTGAACCACAAATTCCCAAGCATTATAATTGCACTTAAAACTATATCTAGCAACATAAAAGCAATAATGCACCACTTACCCAGTATGGGGTTGAATACTGCACAATTAACTAAGGATTAAACTATTTAGTAAATTTCGAGGAACGCTTAGTGACGAACACTGACTTCACGGTTACGAAATTTAAATCACGTAGCAGAGACCGCGAAGAAAAGTGACGTGCATTCGCCTCGAATGCAATACGGGGTGTGCGCGGCGCGCTGTCGCTAGGGAATGCGCCGGCGCAGCGCATCGATGGCCGTGACGTCACAGCAATAGTCTCGGTACAATAACTAGTTACTGTGAGCGCTAAGACGGCGCTTGCGAGGTAATAAAATGATGTCAACGTATTGATGAATTTAAATAGCTTCAATGTAGTTAGTAAGTTGTTTTCAATATGTAAATAGTGTACATTTAGGTATGTAAATAGTAGATTTAAGTAGGTAAGTTGTATTTTATTAAGCTAGATAAATAAGTAAAACTATATATGTACGTATAACGTTACAGCCTAAGGACAAATTTTTTACAATTATACACTTGATAACTTGGAAAAATCATTTATTAACATTACTAAGTATGAATGTTTGTTTCCAAATAAAAAAAATTACTCACGATACTATATAGACAATGTACGCTAACATGCATAGACCATAGACAAGCTCTAACCATAGCCTCTATCTCTAATAGTCTCCACATACGATATGATTAATTAAGGAACTACACAAAACAACAAAAATGGCATTAAATTACGTATTCTGTAGTGCAAGTTGCTGTTCTCGCGGTGCGCACAAAATGGGCCGGCGGTCCGGATGCCGACCGCGGTCCGCCATTTGGTGATCCCTGCCGCAAGCTATCAAATTAAGCAAATTTGACCTTAATGAAAATGTCATTGTCATTACGCGGCATATCGACAGATCGGACAACCTGTCGGCCCCGGGTGGCGACGAGGCGCTGCTGCTGCACAAGCAGTTCCTGGCGGCGGGCGAGCCGGAGCCGGAGCTGGCGGCGCTGGCGGCGCTGCGGGCCCGGGACGCGCGCGTGGTGGTGGTGGACGCGGGCGCGGAGGCGGCGCAGCGCGTGCTGGCGGCGGCCGCGGCGCAGCGCATGACGCCGGCGGCGGGCTACGCGTGGCTCGTGCTGCGCGCGGCGGGCGACCGCGCGGACTGGCTGCCGGGCGCCGGCTTCTCGTACGTGACGCTGTCGGGCTGGTGGCGCGGCGGCGGCGCGCCGGCCGCCGGCGGCGCGCCGGGCCTGCGCGCCGCGCTCGGCGCCGCGCTGCGCGGCCGCGCCTGGCCGCCGCGCTCGGCGCCGCTCGTCGACGCGCTGCTGCTGCTGATGACGGCCATCGATGACGTCCTGACGGACCATCCGCGGTTTCTCTACGACCTCCATGCAGAGAAGTATCATGGGTGCGAGTTAATTTTATGCGTTCGTAAGTTTTTCAACCCGGCTTTCCTCGAGTCAGAATTTTGATGCTCAGATGAGTTTTTTGTTTTAATTTTCAGGTTCAAAGGTTTGTTTACCTAGGTGTTGTTTGTAATACTTAAGCTTAAGCAGTGGCGTAGGGCTCGCATCCAAACTGCGCCCATTTCCTTTTGTAAATTATTTAAAAACACATTACACACTTTTTTTTATTATTTTACTAATTTTGTAATGTAATGTATGTAAAACAAACAAAATACCACCAATATGTCCCCGTCTGGAATAAATGTATCTATAATAAGGATTAAATGATCCTCAAAAGACTTATTTGGCCATATATGTATACGAATTAAAATTGTAATGACAACACAAAGAAAAATTAGGGCAATGCTGCAATGGCAGGACTTGAACCTGCAACATCAGCATTCCGTGCCTTGCGTTTTTCCAGTTTCGCCACACTGCCGCTGCCCTACCCTGCGAATTTTTCAATGTGTTTCGTCTTACGGTCATTACATTATTGATTTTAAGGGTACAACCACCCTCGGTGTGGCGAAACTGGAAAAACGCAAGGCACGGAATGCTGAAGTTTGCAGGTTCAAGTCCTGCCATTGCCCTAATTTTTCTTTGTGTTGTCATTACAATTTTAATTTAATAATTTAAATGTTAAAAACATTAAAATAAAAATCGAATGAAATTTCGGTTACAAAAATTTCAAATAGACGAATTTGGATTGTACTTTTTTTAATAGGTAGTTAGTAAATTTAGTTTTTTGCGCCCCCCCTTATTTGGCGCCCAGGGCACATGCCCTGCCTGCCCCACCCTAGTTACGCCCCTGAGCTTAAGTTTAAGTCATCCGGCCCTACCTGCAGCTCTGTCTAATTAGCGTTACAAAAAAAGGACGCACAGAGAGATACCCTTATCTTCGGAGGTATAGAGAATAAGTTATGATCCGATTACTGAAAAATGAGAATGACTGTATTAAAACAATGCGCAGCAGTGTAAAGGACCACGGCGAATGCGCTCTGCGGTCTCCGTTTTTTAACATGCCTGAACTTGTAGGATATTGTAATGGCAGTCACTTCGAACACCCACTAAAATAAATTAATGTATGTGAAAACAATGCATTTTATTCATTTTAGACATCATGTCTCATAGAGGCATTTACTGCTTAAGACCTACACAGTCGATATCTAAATAGAAATATTGTAAGTTTATTTTTTTCTAGACAACCGGGTTCGATTCCCGAGCTAAGTACAGGTTTTTTTTTAATGTATGAATGCAGTTTTTCTTCTTATTAAAATCGATGACATGGTTCCTAAGAACAGATCTTCGTATGTTTTATAGTTTCAGACTTTCCCATGCTGACCGATTAAAATGAGACACCCTGTATAACTGTAAAAATTGTCGTAAATGTGGAAATAAATAAAATAAAATGTAAAAATTTACTCGGGTTGACCTCGTGCTATTTAAAGATAGAGCTAAGTTGAGAAAAAGAGATCACGGGCCCGGCTGTTGCCTTGTACTTACTTCCTAAGATAAAAATGCGTTTTGTTTTATTCAGGTTAGTATTTGAACGACTCAAAAATACCTCAGTGGAGGGCGTCTCGCACTCGGTCAGCTGCGGCAGTCCACCGCCCGTGCTAGTGCACAAATGGAGCGCCACAGGCGGCCAGCTGCTGGCCACCTGGCCGGCGCGCGGCGCGGACGCGGCGCCCGAGGCCGCACTGTGCGGCGCCGTGCGAGACGCCGCCGCGTGCCACACCACGCGCTCCGGCGACGCCTTCCTGCCCGCCTGCCACGACCTCGCCTGGGCCGTTGTGCTGTGCACGCTCGTGCTGGCGCCGCCGGCGCTGTGCGCGGCCGCCTCGGCCCGCCGGGCGCGCCTCCGCCGCCGCGACCGCGCCGTGGCCGAGCGCCTGCTGGCGCGCGACGTACGCTCGGCCGCCGCCGCCGCCGCGCTGGCCGAGCACGCCGTGCCCCGCGCCGCGCTGGAGCTGATGGACGAGCTCGGCGCCGGCCACTACGGCAGCGTGCGCCTGGCCGTGCTGCGCGCGCCGGACAGCGCCCCGCTCGCCGTGGCGGCCAAGACCCCGCGCGACGACGCCGCGGCGGACGCCGAGGTCGAGCTGTTGCGCGAAGCGGCATTGCTTGCGACGCTGAAACACGAGCACGTGGTCCGCTTCGCGGGTGTTTGTTTCGAGGGCGCGCCGCTAGTGCTGATGGAGCACGCTTTCCACGGCGACCTGCGGCGCTACCTGCGAGCCCGCCGGCCGGTGCTGGAGCGCGCGCGCGCCGGCGTGCCGGAGCCGGAGGCGGCGCACGTGGACGCGAAGGCGCTGACGCGGCTGGCGCGCGAGGCGGCGGCCGCGCTCGGCTACCTGGCGCACCACCGGCTGGTGCACCGCGACGTGCGCGCGGCCAACTGCCTCGTGGACGCGCGGCGCTCGCTCAAGCTGGCCGACTTCGGCATGGCGCGGCGGCTGGACGAGGCGGGCGAGGCGGGGCGCGCGGGCGCGGGCGAGTACCTGTGCCGGCGCCGCGCGCTGTTCCCGGTGCTGTGGATGGCGCCCGAGTCGCTGACGCGCGGCGTGTTCTCGGCGGCCACGGACGTGTGGGGGCTGGGCGTGCTGATGCTGGAGCTGGCGACGCTGGGCGCGCGGCCCTTCGGCGCGTGGCCGGCGCCGCGCGTGCTGCCCCACGTGCGCGCGGGCGGCGCGCCGCCGCTGCCGCAGGACGCGGCGCCCTCCACGTGAGTGCGGGCGCGCGGGCGACGCGGGGGCGCGCGCGGCGAGCGGCACTGACCTCGCACTGACGGTTGCGCAGGCGCGGCTTGCTGGCGACGTGCTGGCGGCGCGCGGCGCGCGAGCGGCCGTCGGCGGCCGAGCTGGTGGCGCACCTGGCGGCGCGGCCGCGCGCGCTGCGGCCGGCGCTGGCGCCGCTGGAGGGCGACGCGGGCGACGCGCCCGCGCCCGCCGGCCCGGACGAGAACCTCTACTTTGAAGAGTGGACCGCTTGATCTCCATCGGATTTAAAACGTTCAAGTAAACTGAGGTTCAAAGTTTAGATATTATACTAGCTTTTGCTCGCGGCTTCGCCCGCGTGGCCTACAGAAAACAAATGACTTTTTTTAGAATCAAAAAACTTATAAGTGCTCTCACTCCCTCTCATATTTTCACCGCCCGTTTTACCCCCTTCCAATGCTAAAATCCAAATACCCTAAAACAAACAAACATTTTGAAGTTCCTATTTTTGAATAAACCGATATCTCCTCTCCATACAAAGTTTCACCCCCTTAATATTTGATAGTCGTAAAACCCTGAAACACATAATTATTTATTTATGTTAAGTCTAAAATTCAAAATTGCAAATTCCTATTAAAAACCCGATACCTCCTCCATCCATACAAACTTTTACTCCCCGTTTCCCTCCTACAAATTTGAAAATCCAAAAACCCTGTGACGCGTCATTTATTTATGATAAGTAGCTGTATTTCATAATTACAAGCTCCTATTAAAAAAAAATCAATAGCTACGTCCTTACAAACTTTCACCCCCGCTTCTCCGCCTTTAAATGTAAAAATCCAGAAATACGTTATAATACTTATGAGCTATTTATGATCCATAGTTCTCATTCAAATTTTCATGTTTATAACTTCAATCAACAAAGACTTTCACACAAAGTTCAACCTCCACCCCCCGCTTTCCCCCAACGCTGCCCTAAATTACAAAATTTAGAGCAGCGTTGAGAAACTCTAGCGGATCATTGTTGGCTTTTTAATTTTTGGTTGTTTTTTGAAGGCGGTTTTTTTGCGCTTGCTAGTTAGTCACTTTGTTTAAGTAATGTTAATTGCTCACCACCTTTTACCAAATGTTGCTTTTCCCAAAGCAGGGACGTGAATTGTAGAGTTCTCCTGCTGTCACCATCAGCTCCACTTTACATGCGTTGTGACGAGCACCAATTGCTAGCAGCCATATTAAAGTAACCGTATCGCAACCCGTGAAATACTTATGAACGAGTAGTTCAGGTGGCCGTGTGTGGTCTTCATCATCAGTTCCACTTCACCAAATGGTGCTTTTGCGAGAGCAAATGCATGAGTTACTATGAAAAAAATAATACCCCAATCGCTATAGGCCTATAATATGTATTCGACGAGTTCCCTCGGTTTCTCCAGGATCCTATCATCAGATCCTGGCTTGATGAAAATGGGACCAACTGGAAACTAGGTATACATTCAAACGACAAAATAATTTCCCAAAACGGTTCAGCCGTCTTCAAGTAGTCTGGAAACATTAAAATAAAGGAAAATAATATAGCAAAGAACTTCCTCCTGTTTTGAAGTCGGCTAAAAACGGTTTAGCTTTAGTAAGAAGTATTATTTAGTATTTAAATGGTTTCTGGACGTGTCCAAACGACTCAAAATAAAGCGATAATAGCTATGTCTTAATAAAATTAAAGTAGTATTCGTCTCTAACTCTCAGAGAGAGATAGCAATTTATTTCTTATGAAAATGGCTTTGATAGGGTTGAAATGGTCTAAAATGACCACCTCCACGACCCGCTTGGGTCGGATCCGTTGACTTCCCCGGGACACCCTGCTCACAAGAGGAAGGAGTAGGCATGGAAAAAAAACGCCAGCGAATTCGTATTCTCCTTTAATTTTAAAGACACGGTTAGTTATTTAGAATGTTTTCAAGGAATTTTATGTACATGCTTTAAAATATAACAATAAATAAGGGAACGTCAATAATTATAGCGGAATAAGAATAATTTTGGCGAAATAAAAACATAACATTTATTCACAAGGCGCACGAACGCTACGCATGGTGGACGCGGCGCGGCGCGGCGCAGGGCGGCGCAGCGCAGGCGGCTCAGCACCTGCGACACACGAAGCACAACTTTTTATTGATAGTTTACGTAAATAAACGAAAGAAAACATTACAAAACCAATCCCGTACTTTTATGTTTATACTCGTAGTCCTCGTCACATACCACGACACGCGACTACTATCGGAGCGGATGAGGTCTGCCGGGACCCCCACGTGCTCGTCTTCTACGAACGGAACGCTGTAACTCCGCCCACGTCTCGCAGTCAACTACACAATAATGGAATTCGAACTGCTTTTCTTTTAACTTATAATCCCATGCTCTTCGCCCCTGTATTTTTAATTCTTTTTTAAATCTGTTTTTTTTTTCAAGATTTTGCGAAAATAATACGCTATTCAAGATTTTCTTAAATATCATTATGATTTTTAACAAAATCTTGAATCACTTTTGACAGCATATTATTTTGGCAACATCTTGAAAAACTGATTTAATAAATAAATACAATGGTGGCACTCGAACACTGACGCAGGGCATTTTGGTACCGCGACACTGCGTATACCTACGCGTTGCCTAGGCCTCGGCTCCGCCGTGCTGCAGTGTGGGCCGCTCTTGTCACCTACTGCGTAAATAATAAATGTCGGACCGCTCCGATAATTAAAATGTTTGTGCTTTTACGTTTTGTTTTTATTTTGGTTATTAATACCTCATTAAAATTCTCATAAAATAAGCAAAAATTATTAATCATTGTTTATTTTCATTAATTACAAAGTTGTGAGTGTTTCCATCAAAAGGGTCGCGTCGCCACAATTATCAACTTTCAGTTTGTAATCGTTATTTGTATGAAAACTGTTTAATAGGCTAGTTGACTCATATCAAATTTGGCGCAATAATTAAATATTTCCGGCAGTGTTTGACTTACGAAACTGAAATATATCGATTTCAGATAATTTAAGTCCACGATGGTTACATAATTGAAATTGAAAAATTTAAATTTTTAATATTTTTTTTAAACGCATTAAACCCTTTCGGCCATGTTGTGACTTCATTAATTTTATAAACGAACTAATGTCAATGACAGTGTTGCCATTGCTACGGCAATTGCCGTGTTCTACGGTAATTTGACAGAATTAAAAGGAAATCTACGGCCTACGGCAGCAAATCTATTACCGTAGCAAAATCTACGGCAATTTTGAAAAGTCGTATTTTGGTTAGGTTCCAAGCCAGATAACGCAAAAAAAAAACAATGCGTATCTTTAACACGGAAATCCCCGTTTGTTGTTTCATGACTAGCCACAAATTTAGCTTTACAGTTGCGCTTGGCGCTTCTATCATGTTATTATTTGTAGGTATTGAAATTTTATAGTTCCTTTTTTCTCCGCTGCTATTCGTAAATAAGTTAAAGTAAATAAATAAAAATGATTCAATAAAATTGTAAAATAAACATATTTTATTAAATTTATTTGCTACGGCAGCCGAAAATAGCTTTTCCTTTAAACCACGGCAATTTTCCTTATCGAACACGGCAGTAAAAAAAATTTCGCTGGCAACACTGGTCAATGATGTGTCAGACGGACGTTTTATTTCTGGTGGTTGTGATCGTGATCTTGTTGTTTTAGAAGTCGTAAAAAATCTCGTCTACGTTTTGCTATTCCTATTTTCCCATTTAATCTATAAAACAATCATGGATTCATGAAAGCGGAAAGTACAAATTTGCCAAGAATCGACGCACTAATGGTCGGTAATTTTTTTGCTTTGAACTCCGACTTTTGTGCCGCCGCTGAGGAATGTCAAGACTTCTGTGTAAGTACAGTGTACATACAATAATGATAATTACTATACTTTTCGCGTAAACTAGTGGAAGCCATGGTTTTTAATAAAAAATTGCGATTTTTAAAACGGTGAATGTTGGATAAAATGTCAAATGATTGTTTACAAGACGTATGAAGTCAAAGCACAGATAATATACAGACTAATATGGCGGACGCCGTTTTCTCCTGTTTATGAAAAGTTAACTTTTAAAATAAAGTTTTGCGGTTTTGTAGGTCCCAAAAAAATATGGTAGTATTTTTTTTGATCTAATAGAACAATGAACAATTATTTTAGGGCTACTTTAAAAATGAGTAAACTAGCCTATTCTAGTACCGAAATAGTAGAGTATCTTACGTGTTGTTTTTTTAAAATTAATTTTTGATTGTGTTATGTAAGAAAGAATCGAAAATGGTAATAACTTGAAACCAATAAAAATAGCAATACCACTGTTAGGGGTAAAATGGTCGGGAATGACCTCCCCCTTCGATTCGATTCAAACTTCCCGGGAGTTCTCGAGCTAATAAGAACGAAATTTTGTGAAGAGTCCATCGTCGTCGATGCCCTCTACTGGTCACAACTACGGTACTAAAAACGAAACGCCCGCCCACAAACCGTCCGCACTAGGAGCGCGAGCCATCAAGGAATTGTTTTTTTTTTGTACGAGATCGTGCATCCGGACTAGAACACTATCACGTGACCCGCGTTCGAAGCGGTCCAAACAGAGATCACGGCGGCGACCCACCTGGGCGGCGGCGGCTGCGCGGCGGGTCCCAGCAGGTGCGCCAGGTGCGGCGGCGGCGCGCCGGCGAGCGGCGGCGGCGCGCCGGCCGGCGCGTGCGGCGCGTGCGGCGCGTGCGGCGCGTGCGGCGGCCCGTAGTAGTGCAGCTGCGCCAGGTGCGGCGGCGCGGGCGCGGGCGGCTCGCGCATGAGGTGGTGGTAGAGGTTGAGCGCGTCCACCAGCTCGGCGCTCAGCTGCGTGAGGCGCGCGTGGCGCCGGTCGGCGCGCTGCAGCGCCGCGTCCACGGCGCCGGCCTGGCGCAGCGCGCGCGCCTCGCCGCGCCGCAGCGCCGCCTCGCCCGCGCCCGCGCCGCCCGCCTCGGGGCTGGCCTCGTGCAGCGCGGCCAGCGCCGCGTCCAGCGCCGCCTCGTCGATGCCCGAGCCCTCCGAGCCCGAGTCCGACTCCGAGCCGCCCGCCGCCTCCGCGAACTGCACGCTCCGGCCGCCGCGCGGCTCGCTCTCTGCGGGGGCCGGGGCCGATCGAGTGACTCGGTGCTCCCTTTCGATCCTTTCGGATGTCCGCTCGGATCTCCCGCGTGATGCGCCGCCGACGGTCCGTCGGGACGATCGGACGGCGGGCGCGCCCGGCTTTCCGAGCGAGCGTCCGGACGGATCGGGGCGTCGAGAGGGCATCGCGCGACGATCCGGCGGCGGACTGACCGGAAGTGTGGGTCGAAACCGGTCCAGAGCTCTCGACCTGGTCGATTACGCGTCTCCTGCCGCGTCGACGGCGCGAGTCACGGGAGACTCGGTCGCGCGTCCGACGTGTTAAAAGCGAGATTAAACTCGTAGTTATTAAGGCGGGCACCGAGTCCCCCCTACGCGGTCAGGTCGTGAGGTCTAGAAAAACTTTATTATGAAATATGTAACCGGAGGGTACCGGCTTAGAATAGTACTTCCCCATCTCTTCCCATGGGTGCCGTAAAAACCGGCTAAGGGGTTTCTTCTCCAGAAGGTGGGCAGCAGCGCCTTCTGCTCGACACGTAAATACTGCGCTCGCCAACCCGCTTGCCAAGCGTGGTGAGTATGGCAAAACCCCCTCCAAATGCAAAAAAAATGATTTCAAAACAAAAGACCAGGCCCCCAGTCCCCGGCGGCTCCGCTATTCCGGGCCACGGTAGCAGCCTCGGTAACGGCGGAGCAGGGGGTGCTAAGAATCCCCGGCAGACGCCCGGCTACCACTCCCAACCTAAAAGACGACTGGCCCTGGTAACACACAACATTCGGACACTGAGGACTGACGAGAAGCTAATCGAGCTGGAAGAGGAGATGAGTAGGTTGCACTGGGATATCTTGGGGTTAACCGAAGTCCGTCGAGAGGGTGAGGATACGATAACTCTGAAATCCAGCAACCTGCTCTTCTACCGGGAGGGTGACAAACAATCCCAAGGTGGTGTTGGGTTTCTCGTTCACAAGTCCCTTGTAAACAACATTCTCACCATCGATAGTGTGTCGAGTAGGGTAGCGTACCTGATACTCAGAATATCTAAAAGGTATTCGCTCAAGGTCATTCAGGTATACGCGCCGACCACGTCACACTCCGATGAAGAGGTAGAGGCAATGTATGAGGACATTAGTAGGGCCATACATAGCTCTAAGACCTATTTCAATGTTGTTATGGGGGACTTTAATGCAAAGCTGGGCGAAAAAAGCGATAGTGACCTGAAAGTGGGGCTATTTGGTTATGGACAACGGAACCAAAGGGGTCAGAGGTTGGCTGACTTTCTGGAGAAAGAGGGACTCTTTATGATGAACTCTTTCTTCCAGAAGCCACCTCATAGGAAATGGACTTGGTTAAGCCTTGATGGTTCCACGAGAAATGAGATCGACTTCATATTGACTACTAAGAAACAGATATTCAATGATGTCTCTGTGATCAACATGGTTAAAACCGGAAGCGATCACCGCATGGTTAGAGGCAAATTAAATATCGATGTTAAACTTGAGAGGTCTCGTCTTATGAAGTCCACGCTCCGTCCTTCTCGCGCCCATATCCAAAACCCCGAAAGTTTTCAACTGGAACTCGCAAATCGCTTTGAGTCACTAGACAGCTGTGCATCGGTGGACGAGATCAATAACAGGTTAGTGGAAACTGTCCGTATAGTTGGCGCTAAGTTTTGTAAGCCCAATCGTACCAATAGACCACAAAAACTCTCAGACCATACTCTCGACCTCATGGCTGAACGACGCTCGTTGCAACTGCAGTCCTCTCACGACGCGAAGTCATATAGGCAGCTCAATAGATGCATATCAAAGTCCATGCGGCACGACATCCGAACCTTTAATACAAATCGTATTAAAGAGACGATTGAGCGGAATAAAGGCTCCAAAGTGTTCGCAAAAGACTTGTCTATTAGGCAGAGCCAGCTGACGAAGCTGAAGAGGGAGGACGGTTGTATAGCGTCGACCAAAGCAGAGGTGCTGAGGGAGGTTGAGAGGTGCTGAGGGAGGTTGAGAGGTTCTATGGACAGTTATACACCTCGGTCTCAAACCTGTTAGCAGCCTGGCCAAAGATCCAAGAGCCAAGCTGACCCGACACTATACCGAAGATATCCCCGACATCAGCCTGTACGAGATTAGGATGGCCCTGAAACAGTTTAAAAACAACAAGGCGCCGGGCACAGACGGAATCACATCAGGGCTTCTGAAAGCGGGTGGAACACCGATACTTAAAGTCCTTCAGAAGCTCTTTAATTCCGTGGTGCTCGGAGGTGCAACGCCAGAAGCATGGAACAGAGGCGTGGTGGCGCTGTTCTTCAAGTAAGGGGACAACACTTTTCTGAAGACCTATAGACCCATCTCGCTTCTGAGCCATGTTTATAAGCTGTTTTCCAGGGTTATCACGAATCGTCTCGAACGCAGGTTTGATGCCTTCCAGCCTCCCGAACAAGCCGGTTTCCGAAAAGGCTTTAGTACCATAGACCACATCCACACGCTGCGGCAAGTTATACAGAAGACCGAGGAGTATAACATGCCATTAGGCTTAGCGTTTGTGGACTATGAGAAGGGCTTTGATTCGATCGAGACGTGGGCGGTGCTTGAGTCTCTCCAGCGATGCCATATTGACTATCGGTATATCGAAGTGTTGAAGTATTTGTACAATAACGCCACCATGTCGGTCCGAATACAAGACCAGAGGACGGAGGAAATTCCATTGCAAAGAGGTGTGAGACAGGGAGATGTTGTCTCTCCGAAACTGTTCACCAACACGATGCTCGAAGACCTCAATCGGGTTTCCCAACGGGTGGGCCTTAAGATGAACATGGTCAAAACGAAAGTCATGTCGAATGTCCATGTGGTGCCCACCCCAATAGCAGTAGGAAACTCAACTCTCAAAGTTGTTGACGAATACGTCTACCTAGGACAAACAGTCCAACTAGGCAGGTCCAACTTTGAGAAAGAGGTCAATCGTCGAATCCAACTCGGCTGGGCAGCGTTCGGGAGACAGCGAAATGTCTTCTTGTCCAATATACCTCAGTGTCTGAAATCGAGAGTGTATGATCAATGTGTGTTACCAGTGATGACTTATGGCACTGAAACGTGGCCACTTACTATGGGCCTTATAAGAAAGCTCAAAGTCACGCAACGAGCTATGGAGAGGGCTATGCTTGGAGTTTCTCTGCGTGATCGAATCAGAAATGAGGAGATCCGCAGACGACCGAAAGTAACCGACATAGCCCAACGGATAAGCAAGTTCAAGTGGCAGTGGGCAGGGCACATAGCACGGAGAGCTGATGGCCGATGGGGTCGAAAAGTTCTCGAATGGCGGCCGCGTATTGGCAAGCGCAGCGTAGGACGACCAGCTACAAGATGGTCCGATGACCTCATACAAGTGGCAGAAAGGCGCTGGTTGCATGCTGCTTCCAACCGGTCACTTTAGAAATCCATGGAGGAGGCCTATGTTCAGCAGTGGACTTCTTGTGGCTGAGATGATGATGATGATGATGATGTGTTAATCGGTTAACATAATTTAAACTAACGAGCGAAGAAAAACATTTCTGGACAGAGATCACTAGAGATGTTCCGAGAAGGGCATACGGCCAGATGAGAGCCATATCGTCGGGTGACGAGCAAAAGTCACTAAGTACCAAATTGACACACACGGAGGTAAACGTGTTTTAATATTATTTCGAATTATTAAATCCGTATGTTACTTAAATCACAAAGTACATAAATCAAGTTTGACGTATTTTTTTCAGTACATATTTAGAATTCTGGCAAATATATAAACCCGCAAATTTTAATAATATTATCGGTAGTTTAATAATTATGAAGCTTAATGAGATTTAGCTGCCGCAATTTAAAAAAAAACAGTGTATACAGGGTGGAAAGATCGAATGCCACATGGATGGCAACTACCTTAAATAGGGTTAGGCTCGTAAAACACACTTTTCCGAAATGTGCACTTTCTCTAATGGTGCACTTTCCACAAAATGTACACTTCTCTAATTTGGAAACTTTCCCGAAATGTGCACTTTTTGAAACAGTAAGTTTTAACTTTTTTTGCACTATTTCATAGAAACCCTTAGTACTATAAACAGGGACACAAGGAAGTGCACTTTTAGAGACAGTGTACCTTCCAAGAAAATGACCCTTCTAAAGAAGTGCACCTTTAGAGAAAGTGCACATTTCGGGAATGTGTGTTTTACGAGCCAAACCCCTTAAATACTGGAAATAGCACATTCTGTGTAAAGGAGACTTTCCTTTATTTTTAAAAACAATAAATTCTGTATTTAAGGATTTATGAAAAACTGCTTGTCTTAGTCCGGAGTCGAACCGGTCAAATGCGGCAAAAAATTACATGCCCTAATTTATGATGCAGATTGAAAGGGTTACTGATAAGGTTCATTTTTCTCTAAATAACATACCCAATCAAAATAACGGAAGGCCATGAAAACTAACAATTACCTTTTAATTTTGTTTTTACCCGTCACGTGTCATGCACCGCAACTACTTTAATTATTGGAAATAGCAAATTGTACGCAATGGAGACTTACTTTTATTTGAGAGAGTAATAAATACTGCATTTAGGGATTTTTGAAAAATCTAAAATCACTTACAGCAAAAGAAGGCCTTACGATTCATAGAAGGATGCGTTCGCGTTCCAAGCGCCCATAGAAATATGTTTAAAAATAATAAAATTCTTACAGTAGTTTACTTAACCTACATAAACTCTGTGTTTACGTCTATAAAAATAAACATGAGAATGTACCGGTTTGACGTAATCAAAGTCACAGCCTAAGGAAAAACAATAAGTTAGCTATAACCAGCCCTAGGTTTGTGCACTTTGATAAAAGCTTGAGAAACACAGCTGTAAGGGTTTTCAACAAGCTGGACGATGAGGTTAAAGACGCTCCCAGCCTAAACATTTTTGTAGAACGTGTTAAACAATACTTTTTAAATAAGCCTTATATAATATTAAAGAATACTATGTTAGTTTGTTAGATTAATTATTGTATCTTGTCTTGAAAATTTTAATTTATTATGAAATTCTGCTACATTTATTCTTTTTATTGTTTACTTCTCTTTTAGTTTTTTACCATGGAAAAAAGAAACGGGGGAAATGCAATGTACGCGTAACGCGCGTGCCAACATTACGTACTGTTGTACGTAACCTCCGCTAAACCGCTTCCAGTCGTGTTCTGTCATCCCGCAGAGGTGTTAGTCTCGACAAATACCTTATTTTTCCCTAGCCATGCCGTATTGTTCAGTTTTAGAATGCAAGAACCATAGCAGGAGTAAAAATCTTCAAAATGGGGGTGTTTCGTACCACCGGTAAGTACGATTTTAATGATATTCCATAAAAAATCTTAGTTATTTTCATTGTACTAATAATTTAACAGAACATTTTGTTAAAATTGAACCGTACTTTATTACAATAAAGTTTATTATTGATTGATTGCAATTACTATTTCGCTCTAGAAATTTCTGCGCTACAGTTGGTACAACAATGTTGGGTGGGGACACTGTTTTTATCGATACATGTATCGATGAAAGAAATTAAGTAATCTTTATTATGTAATCATCTATTCATTTATATACATAATAATATATCTGTAACAAGTCCGTGTCTGTACATTAATTTATTTTGAGAAAAACTATTACTAGGGCTATTTATTTCGTATCAATAACTGTTTTAATATCTATGGATACTAAAATAGAGACCCACTTGAATTTTGACAGCTGTTCGAAATTTAAACTCATATCGTTACAGAAATCGGTATGCAATGCCAATTAAACTTCAGATTTACCTACTACTACAGACAAGAAATTTCTCATAATAAAATTGGTTGTAATAATGCTGGTCATTGCCTACGGTTTCTGAACGCATTATAGAGCACTTATGATATGTGTTTATATAATAGTATTTTATGCAACTGCTATATAATGAGAGGCCTTAAAACACGAGTGTGGTTTTATGAAACGAGCGTCAGCGAGTTTCATAATAGGATCACACGAGTGTTTTAAGGCCTAATTATATACAGTTGCATACATTACTTTATCTACACACATATCATAAGTACTCTATGATGGGTTCAGAAGCCATAGGGCAATGACCTGCATTGCTACTAGCTACTAGTGCTAGGTACCTATTAAATATCTATATACTGTACACATTAAAATAATGTAATAAAAAATTAATTTGAACAAATATAGAAACAAATTAGAAAAATTCTCATAATAATATTGGTTGTTATAATGCTGGTCATTGCCTACGGTTTCTGAACGCATTATAGAGCATTTATGATATATGTGTAGATAATAGTATTTTATGCAACTGCTATATAATGAGAGGCCTTAAAACACGAGTGTGGTTTTATGAAACGAGCGTCAGCGAGTTTCATAATAGGATCACACGAGTGTTTTAAGGCCTAATTATATACAGTTGCATACATTACTTTATCTACACACATATCATAACTGCAAAAAACCGTAACAGCAAAACACCAACAAACAAGTATGGCGGCAATTCGATCTATCCGTCAAGACGAACGTTTTTTTTTTTAAATCATAGACAAACGAAGGAAGCCCCTATTGTCATGTCACTCGAGATCAAATGTCGTGCGTTTAAATTAAAAAATCATACTGAATTGACGTTTCGTATCGATAACTGTTTTAGTATCTGTGGATACTAGAATAGAGACCAACTTGAATTTTGACAGCTGTTCCAAATTTAAATGCATAACGTCACGAGATATCGGTAATGTAATCACCAATAAACGCAGACTACTAAGAGATACTACCCAATAAAGAACAGATTTACCTACTACCACAGACAAGACAATTCTTAAAATAACATTGGTTGTAATAATGCTGGTCATTTTCTATGGTTTTTGAACGCGTTATTGAGAAATTATGATATGTGTGTAGATAAAATAAGTTTTACTACAAAGTATACACACCTTTACACGTGTCGTGTTTTACTTTCTAGAAGTATAAACGTGTGAAGTGTGAATAGTGGTGGGTAACAACCATTTAACTAAAAATTGCACTTTTTGCCGCTTACTTTTTTTAATTATAGCCTAAATTCGTAACTTTAGGTCATGGTAGACCTATTATACATAACGTAATACAAGTAAGGCTGAATAGACTTCATGTTGTTTCATGTGAAGGCAGCGGCAGGCGGGTTTGAAGTCGAAACATCTTACCATGTCTGTCTATAATGTCATGTCAATGTAATAATTAATAATTCAAAATGAACAACACCGATGTCTGGTACAATATTTTGTGTGCGATGAAAGACATCGATATCGATAGATAGCTAGCATAGCTACAACCCGTCTACTCGGTCTGTCAAAACGAACCAAAACCATGTGTCACTTTGAATTTTTAGTACGAAAGCAGGCCGCAAAATTTCTTACCTACTTGATACCGCGGTATCCGCTTAGAAATCAACAATCGATTTTACTTTTTTGCATCTACTAGTAAATTTCTGAAGATGAATTTCTTTTCTGATAATGTGACAGTCATTTCAGGGTAGTCACTTGGGTAAAATACACCCCAGTTTTTGCACCGAAAGTGGCACTTTAGAACTTTTGCAAGTCCAGAATTGGCAGATTATTACATTCAGACTTAGCATCTTTTTTAATGAGAAACCATTGTGCATTTCATCGCGGTATCAAGTAGGCACAAAATTCTGCGGCCGGCTCTCCTACTATTGAAGTGAAGTTGTTTTAAGTGACATCTAGTGTTGAGTAGGGGAACTACGAAGCCAAATTTTCATTTGACGTTTACATATTAAAATGTCATTTAATCAGTTTGATGTTAATAAAAAGTAAACCTTACATGTTACTGATAAGGTATGTTTTACGTACGAAAACTTGTGTACTATTTGTCTTATATCGTTTGACAATTTTAACCAATCAAGATTATGTTATTTTAGTAGTGTAGTATAAGACGATAACCACAAGTGTGTGCGTGTGGCGACACCGGTACTGGTACAAATAATGCTTTAAACCATTTCCCCCGTTTCTTTTTTCCGTGTTTTTTACAGTGACATTATTAATTAATCCTAATGCAACTTTAAATTGTTTAATGACATTGTAATTTGAATTGTGATATTTTATTAATTTTGCTTTAAAATCTTAATTTTTGATTATTGATTGTTGTTCACTTTGCTGTTATTTATTTTAATTATTTAAATATTTTTTGTTTTGTCATATGAAATCATAATTTTTGACATGAAATAATATTCATTTTCATGTCAAAAATTATGATTTTTAATACAACTTAAGTTGGTTTTAAATTGTTTTTTTTTGAGATTTATAAGTTTGTCTTTAGCAAAAAGGTGAAAAAATATAACGTCGTACCCAAAAAATGGTTTCGTCTCAACGCGTACTTAGCGACTTTCGCTTGTCACCCGACGATATATTCCTGAAACGGTATGGTATTCATTGTGCGCAGCGACGGTCTCCGTGCACGCGCCGCGTGTAGTGTGGTGCGGGTACTGACTGGGCGGCTCGGGCGCGGGCGCGGGCGCGGGCGCGAGGTCCGGCGAGACGAAGTTGGCGGGGAACAGGCCCTCGCCGCGCTCGTTGCTGCCCTTCCACCAGTTCGGGTCGCTGGCGTCCGTCACCGTCACTGCAACACGCGGCGGCGGTCACTTCGGCGGCGCCCGGCGGATACCATCACTCGATATAAACTTTCACCCGTACAGAATATACAACGGAACATGGGAGACTCGCGATGATTTTATCGCGTTCTGGTTATAAATATGTGTGAAAATCGCGAAAATTTAAAACAATTGAAAGACTAAATTTATCAATTATTTCGACGATATCCAGTTCTTAGATGAAGCGTTTCATTTTTAATTCAACGGGATCGTTAATCAACAAAACTGCCAATACCGCAGTGATCAAAGATCAAAGACGTCTGAGAGCATCAGAGACTCCTCCGTTCCCCAAAAATCACTGTTAGAGCGAGCGCATGTTTTTGCAATCGGCCCTGGTCTCAGCGAGATTGGGCGACCTGTCGCCCGCCTCGCCTTGAATGGGATCCCTGGGGTAAAGTGATTCCTCCCAGAGCTAAAAACATAAGCGCACGCCTAGGAAGACATCGCTCAGGTAAAGGAGACGATTTCACGAAAAATACTTCAGTCAGCGTGTAATACAAATTTTGCGTGCCCGATTACCATCGTGTCGTAGTCGTGAAGGACGTCACTTTGGATGATTTGATTTTTAATTAAATTATAAACGGCAGTTATTGATTTGTACTTTTAAGTAAAAATGAAACAGTTCATGTTTTTTTTCTACATTTTCCAAAGAAACACGTTGCGATATGGGCCACCCTGTAATTAGAATCTCGAAACGGTAAATACACTTGATCTATTCCGATGGATCCGAAAATCGCAGACGAAGGACCTCAACACTTAGTATTAATATACAGGGTATCCCTGAAACCAACGCCAAAACTTCGAGGGCTGATAGAGCATCTCACAAGCAATCAGATTACGCCATTTTGACCTTAGTGAAAATGTCATAGTTTTCGAGATATCGACATTTCAAGAATACTTGAATCAGAGATTTAAGAAAGACTAAAATTTACAGTGATAACACTCGAAACACTGCCGCAGGATATTTTGATACCGCGGTACTGCGGAATTGCGTTGTTTAAGGTCTGCTATACTGCAGTATGAGCTAAAATTGAGCGTAAATTATTAAATATTGTAACTATTTTGAAAACTATGCCATGTTAGCTTAGTACACTTTTATTTTTTACTTAAACTCGATTAAAACTGCAGATAAAATTTAAAAAATCTTAAATTCATTTCGTTACGTTTTTTATCGCCTCAGCACAGCATGTAAAAATATAACATTATGTAAAAATTAGATTTACAGAATTCCGAAATTTGCTGTCGCAGCACCTGAAGGACTGCAATGGTTCAAGGTATAAAAAATCACGAGTTTTATTTAAGTAAACAAACTACAACAAATTACCACCTGAAATGGACCTCCGTCATCCGCAAAACGCCTGAACCAATTAATTTTTTTATTTAAGTGTCAATATCTCGAAAACTATGACATCTTCACTAAGGTCAAATTTGCCTAATGCGCTCATGAGCTGCTCGATCAGCCGTCGAAATTTTGGCGTTTTTGGGTTTCAGGGACACCCTGTAGATAGTCAAAATACACACCTATCTCGCCAGCCAGGAATGTGAGTTCGTTGTCTTCGGCGGCTTCGAAGTCATAGAGCGCGCGCACCTTGCGCCCCGCCCCGGGGGCCCCGGGGGCGGGGGCCGCGGCGCTCGCGGGCGCGGCCGGCGCCTCGTCCACGCGCGGGTACAGCGCGCCGCCCGCCTCGCGCAGCGACAGCGCGATGGCGCGCGCCAGCTCGTCC
This sequence comes from Ditula angustiorana, assembly GCA_963691745.1. NCBI lineage: Eukaryota > Metazoa > Arthropoda > Insecta > Lepidoptera > Tortricidae > Ditula > Ditula angustiorana. The sequence continues at coordinate 18,590,112 of OY829473.1, forward strand.
TGCTCGCGCTGCGCGGCGGCGGCGGCGGCGGCGGCGGGCGGCGCGGCCGGCGGCGCGGCGGCCGGCAGCGCGGCGTCGAACTCGTGGCCCTCGGCGCGCAGCTTGTGGTAGAGCGAGGGCACGAGGTCGAGCTGCGCGTCGCCGCGGAACTCGTTCTCGGCCCACTTGCGCAGCAGCGCGCGCAGGCGGCGCGCCACGGGCGGCTGCGCGCGCGCCAGCAGGCGGCGCAGCTCCTGCAGGAACTCGCGCGAGGCGACCTCGAGCAGGAAGGCGCGGCCGCAGTTGGCCACGCAGGCGTCCAGCAGCGTGGCGGCCTGCAGCTGCACGTGCGGGTCGGAGTGCGCCAGGCGGCGCGTGACGGCGCGCAGGCAGTCGCGCGCCGCGCCGGCCGACGCCGCGCGGTCGCAGATCTCCAGGATCAGCGCCCAGTCCTCGCTGGCGTTGTTCTCGCTCGTCGCCTTCTCTGCGGAGCGAGACGTCTCCCCTTCATCTTGCCCTTTTACGATGCCGACCGAATGACGACCGTTCGCTGTCGATTATTTTCCGTGAAGCCGGATCATGAATAGACAGTAAGAGACCCCGCATGGAAAGTAATAAAAAATGGGTCTCGTGCAAGCTGGACTCGCGCACCGAGGGTTCCGTACAGACTTAACTTTGTAACTGAAACACATGTTCTCCCTAACAAAATACACGCTGACTGCAAATGTAAATTAGTACCACATACTTAATATTAACATGTTATTTTAAGACCATGAATTTCTTACACATTTTTCTGTAATTGATAAAGAAAGAAAGAAAGAAAATATTTTTTATTTAGTCTCATAAAGTACCACCACCATTTACAAAAATTAACTTACAAAATATTTACAACCTAATTATCGATGGTGACACAATTTGACACCAATAAAGGGATCTCCACTCAGCACGTGTTGCTACACGAGACGAGTGCAGCAACGCTGGTTTTCTGAGGAGCCCTGGTTGGGGTTGCGCGACAGCAACCAAGATAAGTAAATAACTATAACTATTTTCTGTTTTGTTTTAAAAATTATTGGCTTTTAGTTTCAGTGATAAAAGGCGGGATGATAAAATTTCATCTATTTTCTTTACTAACTTCATAACTGTTTACTTTGAAATTTTAATAAAATAAAGACCCTCGTAACAAGCTCTTTCAGTGTATACGTCACTTGACACAGCAAAAGTCTTTTTTATTTTCTACCTTGCCTCCCAAACATGACCCCCATATTCAAGTTTCATTTTATTACAGTATTCATATTACTTCACTTTCATATCTCTATTACTCGTCCGTGCTTGGGTCACAGATATTCTTATCTGTACTAAATTTTAACTGAACTGATCCAGTAGATTTAGAGCAAATTGGCTGTGACAGATGGACAGACAGACACATGAGTGATCTTATCTAGGTTCTGTTTTTCATTCCTTCATATGGAATTCTAGATCTAGAATAGATCTTTCAATGTCAATGAAAAACACTTATATACCCTTTAACCAATGATTGTTTTGCTGGTGCCTAAGATCATGGAAAGAGCTGGTGCGACGGAGAATCTTGCTTTTTGAGGGTTCACCACCTCCAGTACTGACTCCCCCCCCCACCCGTAAATGCCTAGGCAACCAAATTTGATCCCTGAATAGGTACAATAGGTACATGTAGAATGTAAAATAATAAGTTGTTTGATAAGTATAAAAATGTTGTACTGCCTGGATAGAAGCCATCATTGTCAAGCACTGTAGCTATCTTTTACAATCAATTCTTCTTGCAGAAGTTAAGTAATAGAAGTTTAGAAACAAAACAATTTCCAACAATAAATTATACTAGTTTGAAACAAACAGTTTGAGACAAAAAGTTGTCTTTAAAGAAGTATGACATCATGCTATGCTAAATGTATCAAACAATAACATTATTTATTTGGGTATTTAGAAACTCGATGCATTCCTTTGAAGGAGATACAGCAGAGCTCTTATGCAGCAAACAAAAGGTCATGAGGTATCCTGTCTGAAAATTATAACTTTCCAACATTTTTATCAGTTTAGCTGCAATTTTGTCATTATTGTAGTCACCCAGAACTGATGTTTGTTGTGATAGAGAATCTATTGCATGGCTCTGCCTGTCCCTCCAAATAAAACACTTTCGGGTCGTCTCTTTCTGCTCTGCCTCGGCTCTATGGCCGCCCTGCTAAACCCACCAAGCAATGATTTGGATTGCTCTGGTCATATACACTAGTTTTGTTATTGGACATACATATACCAAACTTAAAACCAATCAGACTATTGAAAATCACTTACAAGATTTGAGCCAAACTAACAAAAAACTAACACAGAGAGTAAAAACTTGTTAAAAGTACAGCGCTTACCTGGACGACCGAGCCCTGGTTAGGGCAGATGTAAAAAAAACAGAGAAAATCTTTTCTCCAAAATGAACCCTATCAAAATAATAACAAGCATTGTTGAGAATGTGATCACAAACAAACAGATAAACAACTACATAAATATTGCTTGAACAAGAGCATATAATACAAAATAAGCTCTAAAATATTTAGCCAGCCTGAGCGTGTTGCTTAAACAATTTAAAAACTATTATCAATATACAAACAATTTCTTCTTGCGGGAACAAAGGTTAGGAGTTTAAATGCAATGCAGAATGATCCCAATGAACATCATCACAATGTTCATGGCTTCAGAGACCGCAGCCACAGCAGACCTTGGCATCAGATTGCGCGCCACCCTCCTTGAAGCCAGCTGACTGTTATTAATCCTTTGTCCTAATTATTGATGACAAGTAGCATGTTTTCAGTCGCCCTTATGGACAATAATCTTTGTTACAGATAAAACTATCCAATAATTAAGATAAGCTCTATTTGTCAGTGGATGACTCACAAACGGGACCCATGACACGACAGACAGTGAGCGACGCGAGATCATTGCCTGAGATAGACGCTATCCAGTAGGCTACAATGAATATCGGAAGAAAAATTGTGCAACAGCACAAAGACGCGCTACGCCAGCAACCCGCGACGCATCACGAGGCGTCGCCCGATCTCATTACAAATAATTAGGAAAACACGTACCGACATCTTGGTCGAAAGGCGAGGAGTTTCCGAATATCCCCATCATCCGTTCGTTGTTAATTGGCTCTGCCGCAAATTAACCTTTACTGGTCCTCACTGCACGACACATTAAGTAATTAACAAATTGATCGAGAAAGCAAAGAATTTAGGATTAGGCAGCAAAGACTTTGCACAACAACACAAAACACAAATTAAAAATACAATTATGACAATGACAGTTTGTTTGACGTTTATTAGTTTTTTTTTCTTCAATTCTGGAGGCAAAGATACTTCAACTATACAGCCAAGTTTGATAAGTAAAGTAAAATAAATTGAACCGGGCGTAGGTACTGAAGCGAATTGGCTATGGATGAACTCCAGCAAAGTGCTTGGATATTTTTTTATTACGAAGCAATAAGCTTCCTAAGTAACTCCAAATAATATTAGATTTTTGGTTGCCTCATTTAGTTATAAATAATAAAAACATTTAATGAAAGCTGGGATGGTGTAAATACTGACTAGTTGACTAATCTTAGTCATCACATATTTTTAAAAAAGTATGACATTTGCCCAAGAAGTTTATAATTGGAGATTGCACGCTGAACTCGTATTGAAGACGAGTTCATTCGCCTTTGCTTATGTTTTTTGTCTCTTTCTCACTTCGTAGTTAGTTGCTATATTCAGAAAGCAATGGCTTCTGAACCCATCATGGAGTACTTATGATAAGTGTGTAGACAAACTAATGTATGCAACTGTACATAATTAGGTCTGCAGTAGCATAAAATACTATTATCTACACACGTATCATTAGAGCTCTATAATGCGTTCAGAAATCGTAGGAAATGACCAGCATTATTACAACCGATTTTATTATGAGAACTTTCTTGTCTGCGGTAGTAGGTAAAATCTGTAATGTAGTGTAGTGTTATGAGTTAAAATTTGGAACAGGTGTCAAAATTCAAGTGTGTCTCTATTCTAGTATCCATAGATATTAAAACAGTTATCGATACGAAACGTCAATCTAGTATGTTCTGTTAATATAAAACGCATGAGATCTCGAATGACATGAGAACGGGGACTGCATTAGTTTGTCTATAATTTTCCAAATAAAATTAAAGTTTAAAAACTGTTACTCGACTACGGAATAAACTAAAAAGTAAAAAATAAGTTATGATTGATTACTATCATTGTCCTATAGAGTACTTTATAATTTACTTCTGTTTAAGTCTTCTGGCAGTGTCCCATTAATATCGTAATAATGCAAATCCAATGTCTTGGTCGTGCGTCAACTACAACTATCAAGTATAGCAAATACGCACGACCACGGCCACTTGCCTTCCTAATTCATTAAAAAAAAGGTTTGGTGTTAAGCTTGTACGGAACTCTTGGTGCGCAAGTCCGATTCGCACTTGGCCGGTATTTCATTAGGGGTAGGCTAGGTACGCTTTGGCCATGATTTCATATTTGGCTGGCCGAGTTATTACATTGGCGTGAGTGCCATCAGGATTACTGTTACACATTCTGTGGTCTCATTACAATGGTCTGCGCGAACGAAGTCGCGGGCAACACCTACAGTTTACATAATGAAAATGCCTCATAAACGACAACGTCTACAATTCTCTAAAAATAATTAAACAGTAGTTTATATTTATTTAATATAGCTACCAGACAATAGATGGCGTTATTGATAACGAAAAATGGGTAAATTGATTTTCTGTAGGTTGGTATACTTTAATATTGAAATAAATTTAAGTTTTTGAGCTCAGAATTTACTCTTCTTTCATTTGATATCCATGACGACATGATAGCCAAAAAAAATTTTTTTAGACCCCCTCTTTTTTGGATATAACATTCGTCATTTTCATTTTGTTCGCAAAAAATATAGCCTATGTCACCCAGAGTACAATTACGAACCGATTGATACCCCATTCATCAAAATCGGCTTAGTCGTTTAGGCACTACAGTGGAACATACGAAAATACAAACATACATAGACTGCTAAAAACATAACCCTTCCTTTTGGCTTTGCTGTAGTCGGGTAAAAAAAAAAAAGTATGTCTTGCTTGACAGATTGTCGAATCGCCGCCAACCACTAACCAATTTCAAAGGGATAGCTTTATCTTCGGGTACCCCTTTCGTAATACTTACCCATGAAAGCGATAAATAAATGATTATGATTAAGGGGTAGTCAAACGGATGGGGAATCATTCGGAATGGATGAGTCAGTTCAATGGGTGATTATTTCCAAAGGGTTATGATATGACCCGATCGGGGACCGGATAATTCAATCATCGGGCCTTCGAGTGGGTCATAGGGCCGACGATCGCGTCACCCGGTCCCAGGTCGGGCGTCTCGGACGCACGGCCGCGGGGGCTCGCGCGAGACTGAGCCGGGTCGCTCCGCAGGTTCAGCGTGTGCTGGCGCGCGTGCGTGAGCGCGGCGCCCGAGCTGCTGGCGGGCGCGGGCGCCGGCGCACGCGGCTGGCGGCGCGCCGCCGCGACGGCCGAGGCGGCGGCGGCCGGCGGCGCGCGCGCGCTGCTGCTGGCGCTGCACGCCTGCGCGGCGCCGCAGCGCGTGGCCTTCCCGCACCCGCGCCTGCTGCAGTACGACTGCGGCAAGCTGCAGGCCCTGGCGCCGCTGCTGCGCCGGCTGAAGGCGGGCGGCCACCGCGTGCTCATCTTCACGCAGATGACGCGCGTGCTGGACGTGCTGGAGGGCTTCCTGTCGCTGCACGGGCACGCGTACGCGCGGCTGGACGGCGCCACGCGCGTGGAGCGGCGCCAGGCGCTGGTGGAGCGCTTCAACGCGGACGCGCGCCTGTTCGCGTTCATCCTGTCCACGCGCTCGGGCGGCGTGGGCCTGAACCTGACGGGCGCGGACTGCGTCGTGTTCTACGACTCGGACTGGAACCCGACGATGGACGCGCAGGCGCAGGACCGCTGCCACCACATCGGCCAGACGCGCGACGTGCACGTGTTCCGGCTGGTCACGCAGGCCACGGTGGAGGAGAACATCCTGCGCAAGGCCAACCAGAAGCGGCGCCTCGGCAGCCTCGCCATCGACGACGGCCACTTCACCACCAACTACCTGCGAGAGGTCGGTGCCCCCACGCTGCACGCTACACGCTAGACGATACATACATTACACACCGCTTGGATCGACTCGGTTTGCCTTATACGTACATATAGAAATCTGATGTTTACAAATATACAAAAACATCCCATGCCTGCATCTTTCGTCTAGAATTCGTTCGTCTATCGCTATCTAGCGGGAGCCATTTTCCTTTCGCGATGGCGGATTACATTTTGAAATAAAAAATCGACATAAGTGTCAAGTTGAAGTAATTTAGCAGAGATCAATCTAAATCGAGTCTAAATCTAATATAATTTTTTGGATCCAAGATGGCGTATGACAATCTGGCAAAAAGACGTCATGAATGTCAAATTCACGAAATTTAGCAATCATAAACCTGAATCTGTTATTATTATTCAGATTCAAAATTGCGGATGTAATTTAAACATAAAAATATCATAAGTCGATTGTTTTAAACTTTCGAGATTTTCACACATACTAATTACGTTTATCGGGACTTAAACGCGATAATAAACTGTTTATTAATTTACCTCGACGTTTCGGCCGCATTGCAGCGGCCGTGGTCACGAGCAGACTGAAATCATAAGTGTTAAATCCATGAATTTTAGCCACAATGAATCCGAATTTGACATTATTTTTGAATCTAATAACGTCGCTTTTGTATGTCAAAAAATATTGTCATATCTTAAAAGATCATTTCTTTTATTATCCGCGACATTTTCGCTTTCCTCTTGGTCGAAATGAAAAGCAGAGTGTTTAACTTAGGTGAAACACCAATTCCACTCTCGAACTATTGGCGCACTCGCTCCGCTCATGCGCAAAAACATCTCGCGTGTAATAGGTGTCACTCATCCCTCGTTGAACCATTTACTATTTTATTCTCAAACACGCACGATGCACGCTCCGGTCGGTCCGGGAGTCCGACGGAGCGTGTCCACCGGCGCGCCAGTAACCTTGTCCCGTTGGTTCGGCGCAGACGAGCATCAAGGAGCTGTTCGGCACGGAGGTGGAGGGCGCTGGCGCGGGCGCGGCGCCGGCCGGCGAGCTGGAAAGTGCGCTGGCCGCGGCCGAGGACGAGCAGGACGCGGCCGCGCCGCACCTGGCGCGCTGCGAGCAGCAGGGCGAGCTGGCCGAGTTCGACGAGACGCTGCCGCTGCGCGACGACGACGAGCCCGCCGAGCCCGAGCCGCCCGCCGCCGCCGCTGAGCTGGCCACGCTCATGAAGCAGGTGCGAGTGTACTTTGATACTTGATTCGACCCGTGCGCTTCCTCGGACCGAAGGGCTCCGACGCGGTGCTCGCGTGTCAGACTGGTAATGATTTCTGGTAACGTCGAGATCGATTTTATTGACCCATAGACGTAAATATGCTACAAAAAAAAGACGCGGTCTCGTTATTTGACGTCACTGATGATCAAAAATTTAAATGATAATTAAATCTACATCTACGCTAATTGTAAAAAGGTAAACTCTGTTTGTATGTAGGGGGTGATCGGATAACTGAACCGATTTCAAAATTCTTTTACTTATGGAAAGGCTACACCGTCCCTGACGGACATAGGCTACTAATTTCACGCGAACGAAGTCGCCCGCGTCCGCTATTATTTGATGAATAGGTACAATAGGTACATATCAATTTATATCACGATATCTTGTGGATCTTAAATTTGAAATTCCAAATGAGTAAAATGCCTCTGACCGAATGAGAATTGAAATAATAACGTACAACGGGTCAACGGGCAGCGTATCAAACCCGAAACTCATACTTTACGAGCTCAACTGTAACCCCCACCGGCGTCCGACGGCGCCGGACCGACCCGCCCCGATCGATCGCCCGCATGACGCCGCCGCATCTAACGTTCCAGCTGACGCCGATCGAGAAGTACGCCATGCGCGTCGTCGAGAGCAGCGAGGAGGGCTGCGAGGCCGAGCGCGCCGCGCTGAGCGCCGAGCGCCGCGCGCGGGGCGACGCGCGCCGCCGCCTGCGCGGGCCCGCGCCGCCCGAGCCCGGCGCCGCGCCCGCGCCCGCGCCCGCGCCCGCGCCCGCGCCCGCGCCCGCGCCCGCGCCCGCGCCCGCGCCCACCTACAGCCGCCGCGACGCCGCCGCCAAGGTGCGCGCCCGCCGCCGCCGCGCCCGCCCCTCCCGCGCCCGCCGCGCGCAGCACGCGGTCGCGCGGCACCGTGCACATCAACCTGTGGACACTGGACGAGCGCGCGGCTGCGCAACGGCACGCTGGACGCCTGGCTGGCCGCGCCGCCCGCGGCCGACCGAGACGATAACAATAAATGATTTGACCCGAACCGTTTGCGTTTTATATTCCTGACGTTCCACGTTTTGGTGCCGCTCGCCGCTCGACCGTGAATGCTTGGAGTCTCCCGCGGGGCGGGTGGTGTTCCCGCGCGAACTCACCAAAACCGCGACGTCAGGGATGTAACTCGCAAGCATTTACGGGCGAGGCCGAGCGCCGCCACGGGCCCGGCCGGGACCGCGCGCCGCGTACGGAGACGTGTCCGGGACTGTTGTACGTTTGCTCGTTTCCTTGACGTGATCTCGGTTCATGTTTCCGTACTGGTCTATTTCTTGCCGACCGAACCCGGCCGGTGTGACAGGTGTACCTTTCGTTTTTAAACTTATGAGACTGGTCTTTATTATTATTATTTATTAATCGGTTATTTACCGAATGTCCTTTTTACATTTAAAAGCGATCGAGAGGTAAACCTGCACTACGCCTGACCTCCCCTCTGAACCGAAAGCTCGGGCCCGCTGAGTCGCCACGGACGCAGCGCGGGTGAACCTAAATGTTCGGCCCCCGGTGAATACATGTAATCGTTTAGTGTAGCCAGGCGATTATTCTGTAAAACAGATATCAGAAAACTTTAAACTGATATCGTTAGTACGTTACCCAATGAGTAAAACTACATTAATAACTTTATTTAAGTAAAAGTACAAACAGTCACATTCAGTTTTTACACTCTCATACATGTAGTATGACGTTCTTTGAGGCGGTCAGTAGGGGCTACTACAGCCTAAAAAACGTATATTTCTGGATTTATTAAAACGCGCCCGCCGCGCGCGCGCCCAACTGGGACTGGGCCGCCGAGCTCGTCGCCGACGTCGCACGCGCCTTCCGCGCGCCGCGCGCTTGCCGCGAGCGCCACGAGCGCCTCGCCGCGCGCTTGCCGCGAGCGCCACCAGCGCCTCGCCGCGCCCGACGAGCGCACGCCCGCCGCGTCCGAGCGCGCCGAGCGCCCGGAGCGCGCCGACCGCCACGAGCGCGCGCGCCGCAAAAATCATATTTATATTTTACGTAGCACCGAACACGACAAAAATTTTGGCTAACCATACGGGTAAACTAAGCAAAAAAAAAAAAAAAAAGTAACCTAACCTATCCTAACTCAAGGAGAACCTAACTAATAAGAACCTAACCTAACCAGAGCTAACCTAAACAGTTTTCTATTTGTACAATTTCGCTAGTTATTGTTGAAAACCATATGAATATAATTTCCAATCACAAACCTAAACTGTGCCGAGTGCCGTTTTGACGCATTTTTGTAGTTCTACTCGTTTATGAAAATCAAATAGTAAAAAAAAAAAAAGTTTCTGCAAAAACAAAAACTGTGTTTTTATCATATATTTTTTTTTTTTACACAAACGATTTTATTTTTATTTTTTTATTATTAAATAACTCTGTCGGTACCCTTCCGATTCGACAAATTTTAGTTTCTTGTAGCCAAGCTTTGTTGCTGGCTGCAGTGTGCGGTTAAAAAAGGGCCCACCACTCCCACCCCACAGTGGCAGGTTTTAGTATGTAACCTCGGTCTGTAGGTATTTAAGCACAAAATTTTGAAATCTTAATCGATTTAGCCAATTTTTTCTGCGATTTATATGAGATCGCGTGCTGTAGTCAATTGGCATGAACCAAACTGCCCCATCTGAACCCAAAGTTAAGATCTAAAATATTGAAGCATAAATACCTCGAGAAACGGCCCAAAAACCGGGAAAATCCTCATTTTGGCATCTTTTTTTGATCCCTGAGACAGTGTGAGGTGAGTTTTACCTTGCAGATTCTTCTGGCGCAACTATTCCTGTCTTAAGTATTCTTTTGGCGCCATTGCTTCAATCCAGACAGCCTGTTAAACCTTTAAAATTTTACAAGCTCGACCGCAGTACAAAGGATAAAGTGCCCAAACTTGTAAAATTTATAGTGGCTAATCTAGTGAAGCTCAAAGAACAGAAAAAAGACCAGAATTTAGACAATAAAAAGAAGATCAAAACCTATATTACCAAAAAATTAAAAAGCAATTCCCTCTCGAGATAGAAAAATGGTCAAGCGTGATCAGTTGAAGTTTTACAAACTTAAAAAGTCTAGAAAAACATACCCGAAACAAGCCAGAAAGTTCAACCCTCAAAGTCGGGCAAAAGGCTGTTAAGCAGTACTTTTGGCCCTCTATCCACCCCCTAGTGAATTTACCCCAACACCCTCGGCGTTTCGGCGACACGATCTTTTAAAGTGTTTTACAACTTTAAAAGTGGCCGTGGTCGCCCCTGTGAGAAGTCTACAAGCAACTCACAGGTTTTTAATAACTCCCGAATGGAGCGTCCGAATGACGTGATACTTTCGCAGAAGGCTAGGGTTTGCTGAAACGTGATGTTTCAACGTAAGAAACTGAAGCTAAATTAAAAAACAGAGAAGTTATTAAACTTGCAAAAGCAAAAGTTAGCAAATTATAAGCAATCATTTTATAAGTTCGACCGCAATACCAGACGGTAAAGTGACAAAAAAAATAATAAAATTCGTTTTGGCTAAACAAGAGAAGGTACTAAAGCCAAACACACTCTAAATTGTAATGAATTTAGAGACAAACAAGAAATAAGAAACCAAGATGTACAAACGCAACTCCCTCTGTGGAAAAGTTGAGAAAAATGGAATGTAAACAAGCCAACCTAACTGAAAGATAACCTAACCAAGGCAAACCTAACACAGAAATAACCAAACTAAGGCAAACCTAACAAGACTACAAGTAACCTAACTAAAAATCTAACACAAGATAACGTAACTGAGGCTAACTTAACTGATAGAAAACCTAACTGGGGAAAACCTACCTGACAGATAACCTAACTCAGAAGTAACCAAACGCAAGATAACCTAACTGAGGTAAACTGAACTGAAACTAACCAAACTGTTAGATAACCTAACGCAATATAACTTACTAATGTATAGATTAAGTAAATAATTTGAAATTAAGTTTAGAAATGTATAGCATAGTATAATATAGTATAGTATAGTAGTACAGTAAATAAATTCAATTAAGTAAGCAAAATAATAAAATAACTCACGTCTACGTGTCACTCATTGCCCGCTCCATGATGTACTCCTCCCAGGAATCCTGCAAAAAAAAAAAAAAAAAAAAAAAAAAAAAAAAAAAAAAAAAAAAAAAAAAAAAAAAAAAAAAACCTGTGAACAGGCCAAACAGGTCTAACAGGGTAGGTTTTCTGCCAGTTCGATTAGGTTCAGTTAGTAAGTTATATTGCGTTAGGTTATCTAACAGTTTGGTTAGTTTCAGTTCAGTTTACCTCAGTTAGGTTAGGTTAGGTTAGGTTAGGTTAGGTTAGGTTAGGTTAGGTTAGGTTAGGTTAGGTTAGGTTAGGTTAGGTTAGGTTAGGTTAGGTTAGGTTAGGTTAGGTTAGGTTAGGTTAGGTTGTGGAAAATTGAGTGTTTACGTTTGGTTTTTCGCGGAATTTTAAGAGAGGGAGAATCCGAGAGAGTTGTGGTTTTGAGTTTCTTGTTCAGCGTTAATTGCTTTAAATATTTGCCCTTTGCACCATCCCTGTAGCTTCAGTAGTTTCCAAGATAGTTATTTTCGAACGTCTGCATCGACTCTGTGCGGTCGACGTTCGGAAATAATTTTTAACTTTTGCTAACTTTTGCTTTTTTTCGTAAACTTTTGCTTTTCCCCCCTTAATAACTTTGTCCCCCCGTAACGTAGTTTTGATTTTTTGGGCTCTTCTAGCCGCGTCTGACGAGTACTACTCGCAAGTTTTTATTTGGTTACGATCGGACCTTCTGTCCGGGAGTTACCAAAAACTTGTGAGTTGCTCGTCGCATTTGTTAAGGCGCAGAAAATTACCAACCTTAAGTTGGTAATTCTTGTTTTTTGTCTTTTGTCTGCAAAGTTCCTTAAGAACTTTGCATTCTTTCTTTTCGGTATTATAGAGGCTCGGAAAACGCGTTTTACGACGCGTCGGCCCCCTCTATAATCCCCATAGGGACCTCTCGGTTGAAGGTTGAAAAGTGCCGATTTTTTAGGGATAAGTTGGTAACTTATCCCATACAAATCGGTACTTTTACTCGGGTCGGCAACCGACCGTAAATTTGTAATAACTTTTTTGTTGGTTAATTTTTTGAAGATCTTTCAACGCATTCGGGGAGTTCGTTTGTTGTCCTAAATTCCTTGCCTCAACGGTGCTCTTCTAGCACCGTTAGTTTCGGAGGCCCGAATTTTTGAAGTTCGGTTGAAATTTCACTTGGAAATTTCAAATAACACAACTGTCCCGAAATTTTTGAAAAATTTTCAAAAATTAGTTGTACTTTCTTCTGTGAAAGTTTCTTATTGTGGTAATTTGCGCGCTTAGTGATACTAGCGATCCGCTTGAGAATTGAGTTTCCCGGACATTCCGTTCGGGAGATATTAATTCTTAAGTAGATTGCTCGTTGGGTGCATCAGGCGCTGCAATTTGCCTTTTTCGGTGTTAAATTTTCTTTAGAAAATTCGACATCGGAAAGGGGGGGGAAGGGGGTCCGATCGGACAACGGGGGTGTGTGGGGCATCTAAAGGGCCACCTTTTGGTACCCTGCGCACTTCTCTGAGGGCATTGGTTGCCGAGATATTTGAGGTCGAGTGTTGAATTCGGGGGTCCCGGCCCGCTTAAAAAAGTTCGGGCTTGACCGGTTCAAACCTCGGAGTCTCGTATCTCGGGAACTACAAGTCGTAGAGACGTGGGGGAAACTCCCAGAAGGGAAAGTTGGCCATTGCCCGCCTCTTAAAAGCCTGTCTGGGGACTTTGTTTGGGGAAAGCAAATCTCGATTCTCTCGAGTTGGGTTTTGTTTGTTCCTGATTTTGTTTTGTCGTCCAACCAAGTTTGGTTGATCTCTGTGTGCAAACTGCCCCATAAAGGGGTAGTTTCTGGATTTGTATTTACCAGAAGTGGTAACTATGTCGGTTGCGTCGGAGGTACCGGCCTCCAGTCGGGCCACTACCGACTCTGAAGGCGAATTCCAGGACGTCTGGGACGACCTGGACCTGGTGTCGAAACCGGGCAAGAGGGCTCACGTGAGCGACCAGGAGGACGCCGACAATGAGGTGGTCAGAGGGCCAAAAGTAAACACGGCCCGCCGATCCGGCACGGGCCGGGTCCCCGGGGCTAAGGGATCGTATGCGGGGGTATCAAAGGCCAAGGCGCTTCTAAAAAGCCTTGAGGCGGACGCCTTCGAGGCAGAGGCGGATGCGGATTCCGCATATAGACTGGAATTCCCAGTACTGCGATCCCAGACTCGGAGGGCGGAATTTAAAGCTGCCGGAAGATCCCAGGAGAGCCCTGGTAACGAGGAAAGGGAACGCAGCCCGGTCCCCTCACTGGCCGAGAGCCCTATCGAGGTCGCCCGAAGGGCTGCCCAGGTAGTGCTCACGGAGGCGGGTAAGTCGGGGAACCTGAGCGGCAAGGTTTGGGGCCGCATGAAGCGGGCATGCGGGGAAATACTAGAGGCTATGAACTCCCTAGAAAAACCGGAGGAGGACGAATTACGTATCTTGAAGGCGGACAATAAGAGGATGAGGGAACAGCTCGCCCTCCTCCAAGCAGAAACGAAAGCCCTCCGCACGGCCTTCTCGGAGCGGAAAAGCGAGACATCGGTGCCCCCCCCCCAACCGGTTTCGGCAGGAATTGCAGAGGCTTTAGAGGACCTCAAGAGGGACCTATTCATATCATTGGGGGATATGATCAACGTCAGATTGGGGGAAATGGAGAAGAGACTCCCTGTCGAGCCCATTCTCCGCCCCCCACTGGCTGCCGACCGCAAAAAACTTGTGTCCTCAAGCCAGCCGGCACAACAGGCCAAGAAAGCCGTGGCAGTCAACCGCCCTGCTACCCAGCCTGAGGCTCCGCAGCCGCAACGCCCGACTACCAAGCCGCGCGCGGCAGCCGTTGTCAAGCCGGCTCCGGCTCCTGCCCCTGCCCCCGCCCCTGCTCCAAGGGCACGGGTTGCTAGACCTCCCGCAAAGCAAGCGTCCGAGCGGGTGTCTGAGCAGACTGAGCAGATTGAAGAGCGACGTGGCGCCGCCGCTGCTCAAAAGACGGCACCAGCCGGCCAATCGGCTTGGGTGGAGGTTGTGAAAAAGGGGAAGGCAAAGAAAGCCTCCCCCCCTGCCACAACGCAGACGGCCAAACCAGCGCAGGGACCCAAAAAGTTAGCGGCACCCAAAACTGCCGCGGTAGTGGTGTGCCTGAAAGAAGGCACCGAAACCAACTACATCTCGGCCATGACGAAGGCAATGACGTCTGTCAAATTGGCCGAGGTGGGGTTGGAACATGTGCGGGTGCGCAAGACCGCTACGGGCGCACGCATAATAGAGGTCCCGGGTACCAATAATGCGAGGTTGGCCGATGACCTGGCCCAAAAAATTGAGGGGATAATCGGGGACGTGGCCACGGTTTATCGGCCAGTCAAAATGGCCGGCATACGCGTCACAGGCCTCGACGAATCGGCTACGCCTGAGGCCATTAAAGCAGCTGTAGCGGCTAAGGGAGGGTGCCCGGAGGGGCAAGTCAAAGTGGGCTTCATTAGAACGCTGCCCAATGGCACCGGGTCGGTTCTGGTCCAGTGCCCAGTTACGGCCGTCAACACCCTCATGGTGACAGGGCGGCTCTTGGTTGGTTGGTCGTCGGCCCAAGTTAGGGCGCTGGAACCGGCCCCAATGAGGTGCTTTAGATGCATGGGGACGGGGCACACCAGGGCATTATGCCCGTCACCAGTCGAGAGGGGGACCCTTTGCTTCCGCTGCAGTAAGCCGGGGCACCGAGCGGAGGGCTGCGAGGCAGCCTGCTTCTGCGCCGTGTGCCATCACGCCAAGCTCCCTGCCGGACATGTGATGGGGGGAAACTCGTGCTCCCCTCCATTCACCAGAGGACTAGCGACTCCTGCCAAGACCACGGGAGCCCCTAAACCGCAGATTCCCAGCCCAAGGGCCGGCTCAGAGGGACAAACCATGGATGTCTAAATGCCAGCACACCGGCATTTAGACATCCTCCAGGTGAACGCCAACCACTCCGCTCGTGCTCAGGACTTGCTCATGCAGGTCATAGCCGAGTGGGGTATCGGGTTGGCGATCGTGTCGGAGCCGTATTTTGTTCCTCCCCAGCCCAACTGGCTCGGGTCAACGGATGGGCGGGTGGCCATAACGGTCCCGACGTCGGGGAATTTCCCTCCCCTGACGCGGGTTGGAAGCGGCGAGGGCTACGTCGCGGCCAAGTGGGACAAGTCCGTTGTTGTCGCGGCCTATTTCTCCCCAAACCGCCCACTGCGCGAGTTCGAGCAGTTTCTGGGGGTTCTGGGGGGAACTGTAAGGCGAGCGGCACCAACCCAAGTGGTGGTCTTGGGGGACCTAAACGCCAAAAGCGGGGCGTGGGGATCCCCCACCACAGATCCCAAGGGCGCTGTTCTGCGAGATTGGGTGGCGGCGATGGGGATGGTGGTGTTAAACCAGGGCAATGCCAGCACGTGCGTGCGGCAACAGGGGGGGTCTATCGTGGATGTTTCATTCGCGACCCCTGTCATCGCCGCGCGCATTACGGACTGGCACGTCCTGGAGGACGTCGAGACCCTCTCCGACCATCTGTACATCCGGATGAGGGTCTCCCATCAGCCGCCGGCCCCGTCACCGGGACCGAGGGGCCAAAGAGGAGCCGAGTTCCCGAGGTGGGTTCTGTCCAAACTCGATACCGAGATGGCTGAGGAGGCGGGCATGGTGGCGGCCTGGTGCGATCCCCCGCCGGCCAATATCGGGATCGAAGAGCGGGCTGCAAGGTTCCGCGAGACGCTAACCGACGTTTGCGATGCGGCGATGCCCCGCGCAAAGAGGAGGCAGGCTAAGAAAAGCGTATACTGGTGGTCGGAGGAGATCGCGGCCCTTCGTGCTACCAGTAACCGCGCCCGACGCGCTTTCGGCCACTGCCGACGGAGGAGGGTTCAGGTACCGGGGGAGGAGGAGAGCCTTTACGAGGCCCTTAAAACGGCAAAAGAGGCCCTCAAGCTAGCAATAGCTAAAGCGAAGGATGAGGCTCATGCGGAGTTCCTCGAATCGCTGGACAGGGATCCTTGGGGTAGGCCGTACCGGCTAGTGCGGCAAAAGATGAAGCACGCCCCCCCAATGGATTCCCTGGAGCCGGAGCTGCTAGCTAGAGTGGTGGAGGGCCTCTTCCCGCCTGCGCCGGACGTGACCCCTCCCGTAATGACAGGCCCCATGGAGGAGCCGGAGGGACCCTTTGACGCTCCGTCCATAACGGATGTGGAGTTGATAAGGGTCATCCACCGCCTAAGGGGGTGCAAGAAGGCACCCGGGCCGGATGGA